>CAUHTR010002018.1:0-66054 GCA_959609185.1 Schmidtea polychroa | reverse complement strand
AAGATGATAAAATGGCAAAACAGTTCGAATCAGTTTCTCTTCTCACCAAAACCGTTGCAAGACGAATCTTAAATATGGACACCTCTTAGTTGAAAAATTAGCCGACATAGTAAAAAAATTGTATATATTTTTCAATTGCGCCTTGATGAAAGCACCGACATATCTCATACCAGCCAAATGCTGATTTTTGTACGAACAGTGGATGGTGATTTTAATGTTTCGGAGGAGTTACTGAAATTGGCTTCCCTACATTCAACAACAAAAGGTGTAGATATTTATGAGGAATTCAAAAATGTTGTTTGCATGTATGGTGGTTTTGAAAATGCACTGCCATGTAACTGATGGAGGAAAATCAATGGTCGGGAAAAATATAGGACTCGCTGGACTGCTAAAACAAAATGGTATTAATTGTCAAATGTTGCATTGCATTATTCACCACAAGCTTTATGTGGAAACATTATGGGATTAAGTTGCACGATGAGTACAATTATTAAAATAACAAATGCAATAAGAGGCGGAAACCGTGCACTCATTCATCGTAAATTCAAACAATTTCTTGAAGAACTTGATGCCCAATATGGTGATCTACTTTTGCATAGCCAAGTTCGCTGGTTAAGTGCAGGGAAATGCCTTAAAAGATTTTTTCAACTCGTAAAGAAATTAAACTTTTTCTTATGGAAACAGAAATGGATTCGTCATTTATAGCCAGTTTTAATGAAAAAACATTTTTAATTTCATTAGCATTTTTAGCAGATATTACCGAATATTTGAATGTTTGAACAAAAACTTGCAAGGCAAAGACCAAAACATAAGTCATCTGGTAAGCCAATATCATCGGATTCCGCAATAAGTTACGTTTGCTTCGGTCGCATTTGATTAACACAATTTGGTTGCACTCGAGTTTTGTAATGAACTTGCTATCGAATGCAAGAAATCGGTCAACAATTAAAATGGAAGATTATGTACCCATGTGGACAAATGGTTGAAGATTTTGATGCCAGATTTTCTGATTTTGATGCAATTAAACCAGAACTAAAATTATTTAATAATCCGACTACCATCGACGTTGAAGAAACCGATATAAATATCAAATGAATTATGTGAATTGCAAGCTGACGAATTTTTTAAATCAAGGCTGGAGACAGGGGTAAATTTATTCAAAATGTTTCCAAACGACAAATATCCAAAATTGCGCGATTGGGCTTAAAATTAATTCTATGTTTGGTAGTACATATATTTGTGAACGAGCATTTCTGACATGAAATATATCAATCTAAATATAGAATTCAATGACCGACAATCACTAGAAGAAACTTTAAGAATTTCTTCAACCAAATTGATATAAATATCGAAGTTCTTGTAGCTGCCATATAAATAAGCAGTTTTCACATTAATAAATATTATGTTAATATTTATTTTCTTTTTTTTCTGAACTATGAACTAATAAAATACTAAAAAAAATTATAAATGACTTTTAATTAAAATTTATAGTATATGGCCCGCCAAACTACAAAAGATAAAATTGGCACACATGTAAAGAAAAGTTGGACAGCGCTGGTTTATATTATAAACTTTATAAACACAGGGAATAACTATCCTACATGTTTATCTGACGCTTACATTCAACGAAAAGTGGCCTTAGTATGTTGAATAGACAAATGCAACTGTTGCAGGAACGGGACAAATGAATTAAAAATATTGTACAAAGCTGGTTCGAATTATACATTTCAGTATGACCTTTTCAAGACGATTTTTACACATGATTCAAATTTAAATAGTATAGAATAAATTGAGATAAGTAGTACTAAGGGTAAATTTCAAAATTTCAATTTTTTAATTTTGAATTTTTGGGTGGAATAATAATTACAGAATCATAATTATAAATAAATAATCCTAGTGGAACTTTTCAAACATTTTTTGAGATTGTCAAAACTTTTTAAAAGATGAAGTTTAATAAAACTTTAATAACTCGTTTCCATTTTTATGATTTTACATTTTTTAGTATCATGTAGATATTCTATAATAAAAAATAATTCATAAAATCTAATGAAGATGTCATTTTAAAACCCAATATTACAATCTTTGAAACATCAGCTCGTCACACAGGTCAGTGTCTCGGTTCTATATTGGCTCCATTATAGTATCAACACCAATTTTTCTATTCTTGATATACTCATGCGCCATCAATATTCAAATTTATATTAATGAAAATATCAGATCGCATGCAAATACCCAAACAAAGGTCAGATCACCCCTGATTTGACCTATATCAAATATTCATGAAAAATTAACTTCGTCGGATCCTGGATTTTCTTAGGAATATATTTTAAATATTGGTGTTATGTTCCTACATTTCTATTTTCAATCATAGCCAAATCTTTAATAAAAAAAGTCTCAAGATTTCAAATCTTTCACTAATTTTATCAATTAACCTAGAATTTTCTTTCTAATTGAGATATTTTTCATCCATAAATCTGTTAGCTATGGATTGACAAACACGACATGACAGCGAATCAAAATCTGATGGAAGCAATGGCACAGGCTGTGGAACAATCGTGGGCTGTGATTATTTGTATTTCTCATTGTTACAAAAACAGTGAGTCGTGTCGAGCTGGTGAGTATTTTTTTGGATAATTTTATTAAATCGTAAATTTTGTAATATTTATATAAACTAGTAGTATAGGACAGACTATAAACATTAATATTACTATACATAATTATATTATACATAAATTTGAGTTCTCCAGTCTTTAAAGTTGCTAATGTGTGTTCATGAAATGAAGAATGTTCCATAATTTTAGCAATAGAATAAATAATGCACTGTTTGCAATGAATAGATACATCCATAATGTGTAAAAAAATCAATAAGTTTATATTACATAAACACAACTTACCTGTGTGTTGATTTTTAGTGTTGCAATGATTACACCTAATTCCGAAATTTAGTAACCTCTAAAATCTAAAAAAATCAATAAATGTATAGTATGGGAACCCAAACTTACCTGCGGTAGAAATTTATTGTTCCGAAATTTAATAACTTTATTACAGGAATTGAGGTGACAGAAAAAAAATTGAACATACCAACACAAAACACAATGAAAAAATGCATTCAAATTTATTATAGCGTTTTTTGTTCCGAAATAAATAACCATTAACATATTGTTAACATATAATTATTTTCAAATTATGCAGGAAAATGCTTTTAATTTAGAATCGGACAGCTCTACCTTGAGCTTCAGAGAAAAAGACGAAAGTACATCGTAAAATTTAATTATAAAATAATTTAGATTTACAGATATTTATCAGGATACACTACTTTTCGCGAAGGTGAAAATCTGACAATGTAAGATCAATTCATTAAATTACTAAACATTAAAATTTGCAGAAAGAAATTTGCAATTCGTAAATTTAAATAAATTATTTTAATAAATTAATATTTTCATAGATATACAAAAATGACAAAATTCGGCCTTGCCTTCTTTCCTAATTGTATTAAAAAAATAAATGTCTTCGGTGATTACTTATTTATAGTTAAAAAATATATTCGACTTACATTATATCGAAATAATTCCAGTTAATTCATAAAATTCCTAAAAAACCTGAAATTTAATTATCAATATTTTTATATTATATATGCTGACTAAAGTAATATTAAGAACTTGAATAATGATCTCATAATTATATAAAATCAAAATTCAAGTCTTAAAAGTTACTTGAAATTAAAAAAATTACCTGAAAACCATTTTTAGAAATGAATAAATGAAGTTATAAACTAAAATAAAATTAATATTTCTATAGAATCTTTTCCTAAATGTTGTCTCTTTGGTGATTAATAAATTATATTTGTTAATTAAATACTTTGAAAACAATAGAACTCAGTCTTTCGAAATAAATACCAATTTTTTATTAATAAATACCTAAAAATCCTCCAAAGATCAATTATAAATAATTATAATGGAAAATGTTGAATAAAAGTAATATTTAAGAGCTGAATGTATTTATATAAAATCAAAATTCAGGCCTTAAATTTACTAAAATTAAAAATTTTACTTGAAAATCATTTTCTAAAATTAAATAAATTAACTTAAAAACTTCATTTTCTTATAAACTCCATTTTATCACAAATATTGACTCATTTTAATACCAACCTACGTTTGTTTTACTCAAAAAGGTGTATTATTATAAATTATATAATAAATGGCTATAACCCGTCAAAAATGACGGAATCATATAAAAATTAGTAACATAAGGAATTGTAAAAATAACTATCAATTTCACTTTTAATATTTCCAGTTCAAAAGAAATTGATGGTTCAAATTGGATAAATTATGCATCATTCGATAGAGGAAAGTCGATTTCAGATAATATTAAAATAAAAATGTCATGTTGTCGATAAAATGCAGTTAAAATAAGACATTATTCCATAATTACTCATTCACATACATACATAAAGAATTATGTTAGAATTATGTTAAAGGAATTATTATTAGATTCTAACTAAATTGTAATTTATACATTTCAGAAGTAATAGAAAAGCGATTTAATTCATTTTGTAATTCACACAATGCAGACAAAAAATGAAATAAATTTATATGAATGAAGATATAGTTAACAAATACAAATGAATTTTTATTTCAAATTAGAATTCTGGTCATTATTTATATATTTTTGCTAATACTCAGTACGCAAATATAAGTAACGAATTCATAATTTATGTTTAATGGCAAAATTTCATCAATTTTTGTAAAGCTGTTATTAGTAAATTTTTGATAGATAATTCTGATTCCTCATGTTGAGAATACCTAAATAATAAAATCCAATAATTATTAAATGAATAAATGATCAGGTAGAAAATATATGAAATGGTGGATGGTTGATCCAGAATTCTGCTAAACAGAAAGTGAGAATAAACGTGGAAAATGAGAGAAATAACAGAGTCAATAAAAATTTAAGAATGAAATTCGACAAGGTCGTTCTTAATTAGCAAGAACAGATGAAAGGGTGGAAAAAACAAAATTGAAATGAAATTTGCATGTCTCGATAGCCTATATGGTATAAAGAAATGGAATCACATGGAAGCCGAGAAATTGTGTCTTATAAAAATTTTATATCTCTACAGCTGTCATGTAATAGAAAAACTAGAGATGACCGAAGGGAATGTCCTGAAGGAAGGAATTTAATGGTCAATATCAGTTTAGCGCCATTAGATTTCAGACTATAAAAGGAACCACATTTGAATCAATGAACAGATGTTGTTATGAAAAGACAGACGAGAAAACAGAATTCAAACGAACACAAGGTGAATTGCAAAGTTATGGTAGAAAACATTGTCAATCGGAGAAAAATTGAAACAAATTAAACTTATCGAGTAAATTCAAGTCATAGCTAAGAAAGCAACTAGATCTAATCTACCGTCATCTAAACCAGAAACATTAGTCAAGTGATGTGAATTCCATGTTATATATGTAAATGTGCTATTCATCCAGAATAATAAGCACTCAAGTCATTGTTGTAATATTTGAATTATTGATTATTGTAATATTGAATTATTGAATTATTGGTGATCAATTTGTGTTAATAAATGAAATTTTATATTGTCTGGAGTTCGTTATTGTTGTTAAACAAGACACGCTTTGGAGTAGGATAAATAACTGGTAATATTAATTTCACCAACCACAACATCGAACAACATACAACGATAAATTTATTTTTAAATATATATTCAAAAAACGTTGATAAACATTTGTTTAGAATTTGCGCTTTCCTTACCTATTTGCAAAATTACTTCTGCTCCACTACAATTATTAGTTTTAATCTTCTTTATTACTCCCTTTTGGTACGCTCATAATTGTTTACAGACTTGTTATAAAATATATTCGACCATACTGAAAATTCTCCTACACTTTCCGCTTCTTTTATAGATTATCTATAATATAAGATGGTGTGCAAACCAATATTATTATTGGATTATTTTTGATTTTTATAATCTAAAGGAATTTTGATGATTTTAAATTATATTTTTTACTTTTATTATATTTTCATCAAATATTTTCATTTTAAACAGCATTTTGGCGAATACTCTCCAAATAATGCTTTAAGATTTATATATTGTCATTTTTGAGTTCATGTTCCAAGATCTTTAAATTATAGAACGAAATGAACGTCCTATTGATAATAAATTAATCTTCATCTTTTATTATATTATCTCTATTTCCTGACAACTCAGCATTTGTAAAGTTTAATTCAGTAGTCTTGCTATAAATTATCAATTTTTAGCTGCCATTTTTTAAAAATAACAAATTCTCAAATGAGCTTATTCCATTTAAAATTACACATTGAAAGTTTATATGTATTTCAAAGCGCAATTTATTATGACCTAAATGACAATGATTTAGAGTTTCAATAATATAAAACTTACCTATAATAAATGTGCAAAATCTAGCATTAAATTAGGACCTTAACCTTAAATAAGGTTTTATACCAAAGAGCAGAAATTAGGTACGGTTAGCTATAAATTGAGGTCTAGCAAGAGATAATTAATTAAAATATAGACAAAATATACACACCTGAAATGGGGACAAAGATTATGGGTAAAAGATTATTGACAGACTATAATTAAGGATATGGTAAAATATAATTTATTTCAAAAATTTACAATTTAACTTATTTATTAATTATAATTATTTTTAATTATTTACACACACATACAAACTTATTACAGGTTAGTTTTATTTATATTATTGTTACTTTAACTTGATGTCATTTAAACCATTATTAATTGCACTTTGGTTTATTTGTGTATTTAATTAATTTTTTCCACAACTTTCTCACTTTCTATATTAAATGATATCATTACCTGAAATACAAGTCGACTATAATTAAATAGAAAAATCTTTTTTCGGCTTATTCAATGGTATTATAAAGATAAAATTAATGACAATAACTATTATTTTAATTACTATTACTTTTATTATTTTGAATTCTTTTGAATTCTTATGAATAGTTTTAATTTATAGTTAAATATTTTAAAATTTTTATTATTCATTATAATGAAAACTTAAACATAAATTTTACGATATACCATTTCCCAGAAAAAAGTAAATTTTTACCAATTAAAAGTAAATTTTTACCAATTAAAAGTAAATTTTTCTCAATTAAAAGTAAATTTTTCCCAATTAAAAGTAAATTTTAAATTGCAACCATAAATAAATAATTTAAAATTTAAAAAAATAATTATTTTTGTTTATATTTGTTTAATTACTTGTTATTATAAATAAATAAATAATTTTTGTTATTTATTTATTTTTAAATGGAAAAATTTAATTTTAAATGGGAAAAATTTAATTTTAAATGGGAAAAATTTACTTTTAAATGGGAAAAATTTACTTTTAAATGGTAAAAATTTACTTTTAAATGGTAAAAATTTACTTTTAATGGTAAAAATTTACTTTTCTCTGGGAAATGGTATATATTCGACATTTTCATTGTAATCACCAGGTAGGTTGGTAAAAACCAGATATTATAGATTTATTGGACAAATTACGACATTTTTTATTATTTTCAAAAATTTTTAATTATAATTTAATTTTTGAAAAATAAAATTACCAATTTAACAATTCAATACATTTGAAAATAATAATAAGCGAATTAAATTTTATCATAAAGTAAATAATTTTTAAAATGAATTTATGAAAAGTAAATTATTTTCACACCCCATGTAAATTTCTATTGACTTATAGTGATTACTTGTACTGGACCATCATATAATTAATCCAAAAGAAACCCTTAAGCTCTAAATCAACACAAATTTCAGTCATAATAATGATTTTCAGTCACATCACTCTCTAATAAGCCCTAAATTGGCTCAAAATTATTCATAAAAATTGAATTTTAATAAGATCAAAATTTGTCCCCTTTAACTCAATATCCAATTAAATTTTTTTAAATTTTAAATTTCCTTAGATCATCTAAATTCATTAATCTGTAATCCTTTTTAATTTGAAATTTCTAAAAAATTTGACCATTTAAAAAATTATAAATTTATTTTTATTTACTATTTGAAACTTTTGTAAATATTATTCATTTAGAGGCGCAATACGCCAAGGACAACAAAAAACCTTTAATACCAATAATAATTCAAGAAAAATACCGTCCAGATGGATGGCTAGGAATATGCATAACTGGAATTCAATATCTCAATTTTTCTGGAAAATACTCTTTCGAAGAATCTATGTCAATGCTAGTCAAACAGTTAGAACAGTTCAAGAATGAGCAACACAAATCTGTAATTTTTATTTAGTATATTTACAGAAACATTTTTAAATCTGTAAATTTCTCGAAAAAAATAATTATTTTCATCTGTGGTTTATATTAGAAATTAATTCAGAATTTTGAGTCAAAGTAAAAATGTTTAATTTTTTGAAATAATCAGCATTATGTAAAATTAAGTTGACAGAAACATTTTTAAAGGGGTTATAAAACGACAAAATTATCATTTTGATTTGCATAAGTGGTATAATAAAATATTTTTATACATTTTCATAAATTATTGAAATTTTTATATTTTACTGTGGCGGTATGGAACACGTTGTTCGCATATTCAGATTCATCAAAAAAAATCATTAATAAGTTTTGTTTGTATTGTATTGCATTTAATTTATAGTAGATTAGTACACCCGATACATTGAATAAAAACTTCTATAATACAGGTTGGTGTGTAAACCAACTGTGTGATTCATCAATTTTGTTATTCTTATTAGATGTTTGGTTTCTTAAATTAATCACATCCATATTTTAAAAACAAAACAAAACTATATATATTTTTAAAACAACCAAAAATCTCTCTTATTAAAACAATCTCTATTTTTAGCTTAGAGGATATTTTTGCAAGCATGAGTTAGTATTTGAATAGGAAATATTCGTACACAAGCATTCAATAAATATTTTATATTTTAATCTTCAATCATTCTTAAATATATTTAATTTATTATTTTAATTTATAATTTTATTATTTACTTTAATTATATTATTTAAATCTATTTAAATCTGGAAATTAAATACTTATTCAATTTAATTACTTTCACAATTCTTACATTTTAAATTTCAGAATCCATTTTAGAAAGGACTAATAAGTAGGTAAAAAGTAGATTTTAAGATTTGAATTTTTTATTTTATATAGATATGAGATCACTATTCAGGTTCTTAAATATTACATTTATTCAACATCTATATTATAATTTATTTTTAATTACCTTTCAGTATTTTTAGGAATTTTTTAAATTAATTTTGGATTTATTTCGATTTAATGTAAGTAGATCACTTTTGAATTATAATTATTAACAATAAAGTTAACCAAAGATTTCTATTTTTTAATACATTTATATATGAATTTCTAGAGTTTCCCAATAATCTTCGCCATATTTTATGGTACTGATTAATCTAGTGTGTCAAGTTCTGAAATTATTATATTATAAACTTAAATTTACTGTTGAGGGTCTTGATTCGGTTACTTAAGAAATGTTTGAAATACTGTAAAAAATTTAAATTAGTTATTTAAAAAATACATTTTACTTTATCATTTCTTAACCTTCTCAAAAAGTCAAAGTTTCAACAAAAATTGCAGATATAGTTGAAATATTTAATTTTCTCGACAACTCAAAACTATTTCTACGCATCGAAATTTTGCAAGTATTGTGTTTGTGTGTTAAATTTATTTTTCTACCACTTTTTCTATTTCTACACCCGTTTGCACTGAATAAACGCATCTATAATATGGGTTGGTTGTACGAACCAATTATAGATGCGTCATTCTTTATGATGAGATTTGTTGGAATGCTTGTGGTTAATTTAACTACATGAATTCAACTACTTATTTAGCTATTTTAACTATTTGTGTTTAGCCATTTTAGAAATGGTTTTCAAGTAATCTTTTTTTATTTAAAGTAAACTTAAAGGCTATGAAATATGAGATCATTATTCAAGCTCTTAAATAATACTTTTTATCAACATTTTTTATTATAAATTATTTTTAATTAATTTTTTAGGAGTTGTAGATGTTATTATTATTATTTGGAATTATTTCAATATAATGTGAAATTTATTATTATTTTATTAAGTAATTAAATAACAAATACAATTTATTAAATATTTTATATTTATAAATTATATTTCTGATTGATTCTTTGCGAATTCCTAATAATCGCCCGAAATTATAAAAATCTATAGAAATAATAATTTTTAAATTTAGGTTAATCAAATTTACGATTTTCTAGTTTTTACCCAACATCGGACGGCAAAGTTGAAATTTCAGGGCAATGTAAAATACTAAAAAACTATTAAATTTATTAAAAATATAAAATAAATCTTACGAAATAATGTCTTCATTATCTCTACAACTCAAATTTCAGTTTTCGGAATTTCCGTTAAAAATTTTTCATTCATTTTTTTCTAAAAAATTCTAAAAATGTCTGTAAATGATTTTTTATAGTGCGTTTATTCATTACAACGATTCTACATATCAAAAATTTGTATGCATTTTTTACTAAGTGTTGTGTTTTTGTGTGTCAGTTTATTTTTTCTACCACTTTCTCACTTAAATGCGTTTATTCATTGCAACGCTAAAAATCAACACATATGTAAGTTTGTATGTTTATATAATATACACGCATTGCTTTTATTTTTACATTATAGGATGCGTTTATTCAGTGCAAACGGGTGTATATAAAAGTTTTTATTCTTTGCAACATCAAATTTTACACACGGGTAGGTTTGGGTGTTTCAATGATATAACATTATTGATTTATTTTATATTAGAAGTTTTATTCAGTGCAAACGAGTGTTATAGCAATAGTCTAATATTATTGTGTTTTCTTTTACCTGATTTTTCTAAAAAAAATATCTGTCCTATGTGTAGCTTTCCAAAATTTTTTATTTTCTCGAAAAGTGCTAAATTTTGGGTACCACTGTTTTACTGTATAACTGGACAAAAATTGATTTCTATATTGAAGCAATTAGTAGAAAAACTTATATTTATGTTGTCTATAAGAAGAAAAAGAAAAAATTGGAAATTAAAAAAGAGAAAACAACTTATACATTTCTTCGAAATGTGAATCAATAATTATTAGCAGATTAGATATCATTAATATTTATTGTTTTATTTATTCTTTTTGTTGCTTTTTCTGATTGCTCGAGGTGTCTGTTGAATAAAGATATATTTATTAAATTTATAGGAACTTACAAAGCCTCAGATCATAACTGATCACTCTGAATTAGGTCAATCCAATGAGAATCATATTAGCAACCAAAAGATTAGTGATTGGTCAAATTCAAAAGTCGTAAATTGGTTTCGTCAAATTGGAATTAAAAAGTTCTCTGGTTTTCTTATTTTTGTTACAATGTAACTTTTTTCGACAGATTTACATGGAAAAGTCATTATACCGGCTCAGAATTGGAATTTTTGAAAAGTATTTCAGGTGAAAAACTGATGGAATTCTGTCAGTCTGAATTAGACATCTATGATTTGAAAGATATTCGTATACTGTCTGAGGAATTGAAGAGATTATGAATTTATTCTTAGTTTAAAGTGATAAAAGTTTTATTCCTTGTAATAATATATCAATAATTATAGTAGCTGCTTTTATTTATTACAATAATTTCTCGTAAGCAGAGGCGTAGCTTTGGATTTTCGCACAAAACAATATTTGAATGTAATATAAAATCTAAGAAAAAGGATAAAAATAAATGAGATTTTCTTAACGATATTGGGGTTAGGGTCTATTGTGTGATCTACAAATCTTATCGTTATAATAACCGTTTAAATTTAAAATATGTAAAAAATGTAACGGGGTCCTAGTATGTAGTGAATACTAATTTATTAAAACAAATAATTTAGACAAACTTTATAAAATTATATTACCAACAATAACAATTGAAAATAAACCTTAAGAGGTTGAAATGAATTTCGGAATTAATCTATAGTACTTTCGAGGAATCTACAAATTTACTGAAGTCTTTATTTCCTTGAATTTAGTTGGAATTATTTTTTTCTTTGATTTTTAGTTTAGGTAATTGAACGGAATATAATATAAGATAGTCGACAGAATGGAAAGATGCTTGATAATATCGTCCAAACTTTAGTAATTTAATTCTAATTTGGCTTTAGTTTTTTCTTCAATTTTTTCTTTCTTCAATTTTCTGTATCTTCTGATTTTGTAGCGCAATTTCTAGAATATTATTTCATAGTTTTTTATTGGTTTTTTTTAAATTAATTTTTCTATAGTTTTTTTTTAAACTTTTATTTTTGTACGCAGTACGCGATAATAAAAGTAACAATACATTATAAACCTTAATCACAAATGAAAAAAATAGTATAACATTAAAAATAATAAGCTCTGTGAAATTTAAAGCGTTTAATAGAATCATTCATCGAAAACTTTCTAAGGCAAATCATACTCATTAAAAAAACTTGCGTTTTAAGTGGTTTGATTGTAAACGGTAAGTAATAAACATTCAATTTAAAGAAGATTATCCAGAAAAAGGTAATGAAGTGTTCAATGTGGGAAAACGTAAAATTTAATGTTAACCGTTATTGAAGTAATTATTTTGAAAAAAAATTTAAAAATGATTTTGAATTTAATTTTAGATAAATCAGACGATGATGCTGAAGATATCCAATAGTTAGATAATAATATAATGATGGAAGTGGAGCCCCCTTAACCATTAATTACATTAAATATGGCTTTAAATGCCAGATATCATGATGGATGTTTGTAATCCAACCTAGTGAGATATCTCTGTAAAGCTCTATTTCAGTTATAATTAAAAACAATATCATCATAGAGCCTTAGTCATAGCAATATGTCCATTGCGCGTGTGCAATGTGTATGCATATTGTCATCATTTGGTTTTTTGTATAATGATAATACATTTTAATGGTCTTCCTCCACATCACAACCTTTCACACTCTTTCTCAGATTAACTTTACCCTAATTTTACCAATTCTCATATCATAACTTTCACAAACACTACTTTAACCTACTCTCGCATCACAACTTTTATAAACTTTCAGTCGACAACTAATATTAATTAATAAATAATACATTAAAGCACAATAAAAGATAGCGACTATTTACTTATTAATATTGCATAATCACACGCCCTATCATATAATCATGAGTGCTATAGAAAACCCAAGGTTTACATCAGGGGTCTCAAACACGCGGCCCGCGGGCCGCATGCGGCCCGCAACGAAAAAACATAGATTTGTAATTTAACCAAACTTATTTAACAATTAAAATCATAATTGGCTGTATAAATTAAAACTACTCTTTTTAATTATTTTTATTTATACATATGACGTCTAGTACAGTTTAATAATGGCTTTATTACGTCTTTCTTATGAATCTTATCGAAAACAGTTTATTTATAGAAAACCCAATGTTTGCATTATAGCGTGTATGATTATGACGTAAAAGACCACCCGACTGATATGTAATACACGCAGAGGTATTCGACACAAAACTGACATATTACCCTGCTCACTAATACAGTATTGCCAATAGCTCCCTTTGCGTCCATAATTCATTTTGCAAAAATGCTATGTAAACTGAAACGGTGCAGATTGAAGCATCATTCTTCATTTTTCACAATTCCATATTGTTATTTTAATTGTTTCACAATATTATATTTTTAATATTTCATTAAAATTGCTTAGAATTATAAGGTAAAGCAAAATTACAAATTAAAAGCAACAAAATGTGAAACAATTTAAATGCAAACTGAAAATAGTGCCAAAAAATATGCTTCGCAAACAAAAGTAACACAAATCGAATAAATGTAAAATGAAGTATTGGTGCATTTTTTAAACATCTGAAATATGTAGACAGGCAAATGTTAATGACATGTCGTAACATCTAACAATGATAATTTAGTGATGTCGCTTGATATGGGAACTGTTTTTTTACAGAAAACATAGACACAAATGTGCATTATTAAAATAAAAAAAAAAGTTTAAAGATTTTCCAAAAAATTGATTGTTTTCCTGGAATTAAAATTTCAACATGATAATAATGTGAAATATTTATAATATGGTTGCATTTGTCCTACAATAGCAATTTATCCATTTAAACATTTAGATGATATTAAAAAGATATAAAATTAATTTTATTCATTGTTGAACCTCTATTTGCGTCGTTCCGATTTTCATCATTTCAAAGTTGCGTCGTTAAAATTTCAATTTACATTGTTAAATTTTAATAATTTTTTAAGATGTAAAATTTTCAGGGACCGCAAATAAAATTTATTTTGACTAAGCAAAAAAGATTAATCACGCAACAATGCTTAGCAGATGATTTTAATTTTTTGTTTGCTTCAAAACTTTTACCGTTTGAATTTTATTTTTGTGTCATTCAATAATTCTTCACAGCTGAATTTTATGTTTTGATTCTGAGATCAAGTTTATTACGGGAATTTTATTTTCGGATTATAAGGGGATTTAAATAAATCAATTTTTTTTAAATAAGAAATTAATTAAGAAATAAAATGTAAAAAAGTAGTAGGATGTGTCACCTCCAGGACCAGGTCAAGGTCTAATTTTTTAAGGTCAAGGTCAAATTTTTAAGGTCACGGTCAAATTTGTTTTTAAGGTCAAGTGTCAATTTTTCCCCCTCGAATACATCAACTCAAATTTAACAAGGTTAGTCACACAAATCGAATTCTGAAATCAAACAAATGCATTAATAAAAATTAAAATCATCGACATACACAACCGCCGTTCGCCCGCCCCGAAGGGGCTGGCGCGGTAGTTTGTAAATTTGGTTAGTTTGAATATTATTATTTGATACATAGTTTTATTATTTACAATATTCAAAGTATTAATAACAAGGTAAAGAAATAAATGTTTATAGTATGATACTCATTAATATACATTGAACATGCTTTACATTGCGAACATTTGAATCATGGCATTCAGAACATACAATTACATGTCCGCAAGGTAAAAACAAAACCGATACTTGATTTTCTTTACAAATGTAACAAGTTAATACATTTTCCTACCATCATTGAGTTTTTTTCCTTAGCTTATTTTCAATCTATTCGGATTTCGATAATCCATTCATAAATCAATCTACTACTATATCCTGGTTCCAGCCTTAAATCCATACAATTCCAAAAGCATTCATTCAATGAATCATTATCTACTATTGCTTTGTCTAAATGCATCAAATAAATCGATAACTTCAAAATGCATTTATTGTAATTAAATAAATCAATCAATATCCAATGGAGGAATGTTTGAAAATTTCTAAAATTTTTATGGTTTCCTTTCAGTGAGAGTATCATAATTGTTCATAAAATCTTCAACGGTGCAGTTTAAAAACTTGAATGATCTCGTGGTCATCAGTAATTTCTTAATAAATTTATGAAAATACTTATATTCTGCACACATTTATAAGAGATACATTAAAACAACTCATTTATTAAACAAGAAAATAATTTAAAATCAATAATGGTAATTTTTAAGATTATCTTCGATAGATTTTATTGAATAATGGTTCATTATAAAGGTCTTGAAGAGCTCTATCCAATGGTTATATATTTGAGATATAATGTTTGTACACAATATAGTAAGTATTATTATTTTTATTATTATTTTTATTATTATTTTTATTAACAAACTACATTCTAATAAAATACTTTTACACATCAAATTATTAAAAAAAAAAAATCAAAGAAATAAAACCGATAATTATAAAACGAAAAAGAGACTTTACAATAATTTCTATTTTACAAAAATTCAAACAAGTGCGATCACAGAATTAAATTAATCTTGTAGATGTTGATTGATGAGATCTGCTCCTGATTGAATATCATTATCGTCATTATCAATGACATCAACCCCTAAATAATGACCATATGCAAAACTAGAGTTTTTCTCTACCCAAGCTCTTTTATCATCATGATTAGTTAAAGCAATCTTTGAGTTTTTAAAGGTAAAAAGCTGATGATTTCGGGTTCCTATTCTAGTCTGAGGTACAGAAATAACTGTGTTGTTGTTGTAACAGTCTAAATAGGATTGATGTTTTATATCTGTACCTGGTAATTTTACGCCCTTAGCTCTCATAGTAGATTTATTTCCTAAAAGACTGTAGCACTTTGGTCGCAAGAAAACCCACTCACTATATCCTACACCCTTACTCTCATCCTTAAACTTTCCTATAACTGAGTCGAGTCTCCTAGAATATAAAGGATGAGAGGTATCATAATTTGAGGTGTCTAACAAGTCATCCGAAATCATCGCTGGCAAAAGAACGTCAAGCTTTACATTTTTGACCTCTAAGAAGAAACTATCGGTATCACCCGCAACTATATTTATATCACAGTTAAACTGACTCCTATATTTTGCTAATTCTATGTACTGTAATTGATTCATCCTTAGTTTGGATAAATCCAGCACTGATTGTCCGATGTAGCTGGGTCTATCCAAACATATAGACTCCTTATTGAGATGTACACCAAAAAGATCATCATCAATTTTGATGGTTTTTCTAAATGATGGTTTTGATGAATATGTAATTAATTTTTCCGCGGAATTACATAGTCGTAAATTTAAACTCTTCTTAAGGTTTTCAACGGATTTACCGTACAAGCTATTATTATACAATTTGAATAAATCTCTGTACAGTTCACTGCTTGCTTCAGCTCTTAGCTGTGTATTTTTATTTATATAATTTTTAAAATCGGTGCTTGCTTGAATTTTATAGCCCTATGGATGTGTACAACTTTGGCACCAAGAGACAAATAAAGCTTGAGAAGCCTCCAATGAAGAACATGGTTCTTCTTTGGCCAATGCGTGAGCATCAACTTTCGAACCAGGCGGGCACATTTTCTCAGGAGCAAGAGAAAAGTCATTTAAAAAATCATGAAAAATTTCTGGAATATCTCTATCCACTTCTATGGTATAACCATAGGGAAGGATTTCAATGTCAGCATTCATGCACTCAAGCAATACATCATTCAATCCATCATACACCCAAGTGAAATCAGCAAAAGGAAGATTTTGGCTAAGAGCCCAACCATACAGATTATTTATATCAATATATAATAATTCTGTATTATCAGAAGCAGCAAAGTAATGTTTGTTAACAAATGTTAACCCACCACGTATTCCTCCTTCGTAAAAATTGAACATTTCCATGTCCTGTAAAAGTTCTATAGGCTCAGTTAATGTCATAAGCGCTGAGGCCCATGACATACCCGGAATACCATAAAAGTTTAGAGGTTCTAGACCATTGTATGCAATGGCCTTGGCACGGAATTGTTGGAAATAGTCCGCAAGGAGGAATACATCCAATTTTTGATAAGTTAACATATAGTCAGCCAATTTAGTACAACGTTGTTGAGTCCAAATAAGTTGAGCCTTAGCATACTCATCTTCAGTAACACCAGACCAAATAGGAGGCAATTCATAAGTGGTTTCAAGTACATCCAAATCAGTCGCATAATCATAAGGAAATATGGCTTTAGCATCTATTATTAGCCTATCAAAAACCGACGAAGTCAAAGGAAGATCAGTTAGAGTTTTTACAGCCTTAGCCAAAGAACAATTAACAAATTGTATGATGTCGATAAAACGAACAGCTAATTTTTTAATGTGAACAATCATCGAGATAAATTTCTCTGTGCTTGTGGGTATTATATCCAAATTCCAAGAAGGAAAGCCATTGAGACCATATTTTAAATATGGTGTAAGTCGTAGCCTCGTAAATTATGAAATACAATCGGCAGCTGTTTATAAATTCTGCGAGCCATATTACATTTCCTACAGGCTGCACCGAGATAATTACCAGTAAAATGGTCATGATCTCGAACAGCAAGGGATAAAACCTTCTTGCAAAGATAGCAGTTCCTACAAGATTTGAATTGTCGTTCCTCAGCAAAAGTCATAGGTTCTAACCGTTTTTTTCCCTTCAAGCTCATAATAAGGTAGGACAATTGTGACAGCAATTTGCTCTACTTTTTTAAGAAATTGAGGTATACAATCAAGACCATAAAACTCGTAATACGATTTTCTATTGTTAAGATTATTTATTAATAAAAGACCTGCTGAAATAGGTAAATGTATTTGATGATGTTTAACATCTTTAGGTAAAACCGATTCAAAATCGGCATAAATAACAAGGGGTGATTTTGAAACACTAAATATTTATTTTCGGGTAAAGTGTAAAGGGTTGTACCCGTTTGATTTTTACTGCATAGGGCCACATGTTTAGTGAAAGCATTGCCCATTCGAAACCGTTAAGACAATGTGGGCACCATTTGCATCTTATTTGAATATTACAGTCATTATTACGATGGCAGTTCATTTAACGTGTAATGTTGGTCACTGCGGTGTAATGATAATTATCCTTATTTTCTAAGAGTAATAAATAAATTGGAGTACCGCCAGTAACCGTTGATCTGTGAATTATACTTAAGTGGGGGTGTTTAAAAACATAGTCATTAGGAACCTGATCATCATCAACTATCACAGTAGGGGTATAAGCCAGAACATTTATGGCGAGATTTAAGTCTAAATTTTTCTTTTCGAATTTAGGTATATTACACAATTTCATCGGACAATCCGTGACTTCATTGTAATTAAGAATATTTAAAAGATTTTCATATTTTGAAACTCTTTCAGGGTGGCTACCTATTTCATCTTTTTTCAAGAGCGCGAGAATACTATATAGAAAACACTTATGATCCTTATTTTTAACATTTATAATTGCTCCTTTAGATTTCAAATCTGCAGGTGTACGAATGTAACTATGACCAGATAGGCGACAAATAGGAGCAAATTTAGTCAGAATGAAATCAATCTCTAAGATATTAATTACTCTCCAGCCTCTACCTAAATAGGTAAACTTTTCAATTTTTTCGTTTAACTTATTAACCCCCTCAATTAAAAAGTTATCCGAAAAGATCTCGGCTTTATTTGAAAAGTAGTTGTCACGGATTTCCCCATCTTTTTCAAATCTTATAAGAATAGCGAATTGAATTTTGACGCTACCCATGTTATTTATTTCAGATGTTAACTTTTCAGTGATCCTATCCGTTATTATAATTTTAATTAATTGTGAATCGGCAATATCAAATCGAATAGTTCGAATGGCGCCATCTAAATTTGATTCTATTATCGGCTCAATCGCTAAAGATGATCCACCTATTTGATTTATAGTATTTATAGTATTATCATTATTTATATTTTCATTTATAGTATTTATAGTATTAATATTATCATTTATAATATCATGATTTATAGTATATATAATATTATTAAATTCGTCATCACTGAGTAGAATGACTTCATTTTTAATAATTTCGTCGTCACTGATCTCAATGACTTCAGTTTTTATAATTTTATTTTTAATTTTAGACACCCTATGTTCAGCAGGTCTTTTATTAGATTTCTTTTTTGTGTTATTATTTAAAATATTTACAATTTCAATGTTATTCTTATTTATTATTTTAAACAGTTCTTTTTTATTTGTTTTGAAAGAATTTAAGTGCTGAGAATGTTGACTATAAAATTCCTTATACCTTACACTCTGGGAAGTTTTGCATATGGGGCAAATAAAAAAGTTGATGCCATTAAAAGGTTGGCGATAATATTTCTTCATATTTTTGTGGCATATCAAACTATGACCGATTGACGATACACAGTATCGTGGGTATAATCGACCTGATAAATTATAAATATATATCAAATATATTTATAAATTATTGAAAAAATATTAATCATAAAAAGTGTATTCATAATGTAATTTTATTGAAGAGTTATTGCAATGTTTTTATTCAATATTATTATCATGTATTTATTGATATTTATGTGGGGCATTTATTTTTCTATTTTAAACATTAATTTATCATGAATCCCATTTCGATAGTTAGTTTGAATATCGAAATAAACAAACAATTTGTATTTGATATTTTTATATTTAATTATTATGGGTACTTACTTTATAATTATATATCTGACAGTAATATGACAATTATAAGTGACAATTATATATATATATATATATATATATATATATATAATAAATTTGTGCTAATATCGATAAATTTATTTTGGACAAAGTTCGTTATTTTCTCTATTTGATTCTCATCGTATCTTTTCTAATTTCATGTCAAAAACTTAGTATTATTATTATTATTATTATTATTATTATTATTATTATTATTATTATTATTATTATTATTATTATTATATATCATTGTCACTTATATTTTTCATATTACTGTCAGATATATAATTATAAAGTAAGTACCCAAAATAATTAAATATAAAAATATCAAATACAAATTGTTTGTTTATTTCGATATTCAAACTAACTATCGAAATGGGATTCATGATAAATTAATGTTTAAAATAGAAAAATAATAATAATAATATTAATACTAAGTTTTTGATATGAAATTAAAAACAAAACGATGAGAATCAAATAGAGAAAATAACGAACTTTGTCCAAAATAAATTTATCGATATTAGAACAAATTCAATAATATTTACCAATTAAACTCATCACATGTAAATAATTTGTTTACAAATATCGATAAATTTATTTTGGACAAAGTTCGTTATTTTCTCTATTGATTCTCAACGTTTCACTTTTAATTTATTATCAAAAACTTATTATTAATATTATTATTATTATTATTATTATTATTATTATTATTATTATTATTATTATTATAAATATAAAATACGGTTTCAATGTATGTATGAAAATATTGATTGTTGAAAATTTAAATTGTTTCAATAAAATGGAGATTATTAAATTAAATTTTGACTTCTTGGATTGAAACTATATAATAACTATATTATTATTATTATTAATATTAAGATTATTATGATTATTATTATGATTATTAATATTATTATTATGATTATTATGATTATTATTATGATTATGATTATTATTATTATTATTATTATTATTATTATTATTATTATTATTATTATTTTTATTATTATTATTATTATTATTATTATTATTATTATTATTATTATTATTATTATTATTATTATTATTATTATTATTATTATTATTATTATTATTATTATTATGATTAGAAGACAATAGTTGCATGCTGACTGCAAACTAAATGACGATAGAAAAAAAAATTAGCATAAGTATGTATATACTGTATATTTTATATACATACTTATATACATCATATACTGACATTATAGTATTAATATTTATTTATATACATTTAAGGCTTATAAAATAAACTTAAAAATAAACTTTATAAAAAATATACTTAAAAATAAATTAATACTAACAAGTCTCCTCCAAATCTGTTTCCTCCCCAATAGAAACGGGGGCATTAATTTCTCTTTCCTCCTCAATAGAAACGGTGGCATCATTTTCTGTATCAATAATAATTTATTAAATAATTTAATAAATAAATAAATAAATTTACCTAAAACATCGTCCTCAAAATTAATAATTGAAGCATCGTCATCATCTTCAATTGTTATTGGTTCTAAGACAATAATAATATTAATAACTCAAATTTAAAAAATTCACCGAAAATATGTTCCAAATCCAACAGTTCTTCATTTTCAGACACATCATACCAATCTAAATTATCTGCAAATAAATAATTAGAAATATTAATAATAATAATAATTAATTACCATTGCTGTTCGTTAAGAGAGCACGTAAAATATTACTGGAATTGTTCATCGAATTGTTCATTTTGGGTTTTTGATTTTTCAGAGACAACTTTACGAACTTATATAAATATTAAGTTTATATAAACCTGTAAAATTGTCATTTTAAACAAATATTTATTCTAATTACTTGCGAATCCGGCCAGTCTTAGAATAAAGTACAATTAAATTTATTATTATTATTACCATTACAATTACTATTAATCATGTACGGATCATGCACCGTGCATGACTGAATTTTTTAATATTCTAATAATATAAAACATATTTAAAAATAATAATAATAATAATAATAATAATAATAATAATAATAATAATAATAATAATAATAATAATAATAATAATAAAACATAATAATAATTATAAAATAATAAAAACACATTTTTATAAAAACATTTATTATTTAATAGACATAAGCCATCCTAAACAATGTTGTCCGCACGTACGAGTTAAAGGGTGTTGATACATTGTTTTATTATATACAATAGGTTTGCCCATCGTTTGTAGTTTCGAAACCAATAAAGCAGGATAATAGAAACCCATAGGATCGAATACATGTATCTTATCTGGTTTCATATAGATTGCAATCCAATGCTCTCCGCCGAGATGAGATGAATGGGTATTGACGATTATGGCTTGATTATTTTTCAAAAATGGTATTTTATCGAGAGGAAAAACTCCTAAAAATTCATTTCCTAATATTTGTTTTCCAATTCCATTAACCTGAACAGAACTATTTTAATAAATTAAACAGTATAAAAATCAACTTACTCCATGACAACTTTCTGTATTTCTGTATACATTTATACCAGAACGGTTCTATTTGCAGTAATTTGAACTTCATTTTCAAATACTCCATATATTATAACATGCACAGGTTCTGTAATAGCTTTTGCAAACTTTATATCTAATCGTAAATTTCCATTTTGAGGTAATTGACTCTGATTCAAATCAAAATCTGGGGCCAAAACAAATGTAAAGAATGGATATTTGGATTTGAATTCTTCAAGAGTTATGCCGCAATTCAAATTTTTATCTAAATATCCCATATTTCTAACAATACTCTGCATATATGTAGCACAGTAATTGTCACTATCGAAATCTTGAGTATATGTTTCTCGATAATCAGTATTTTTCGACAAAGTTAGAGATGTAACACCAAAGGTTTTGAAAATTGAGCTGGAGGCACTATATGAACCATTATATTGTGCTTCACCTTGAAATGTTACCAGAATAAAGTTTGGCATTCTTCTATCTCCAAATATTTGTTCCTTATAGAAGGAAGAAGCACCTTTGGCTATTGCAAATGAAACAATTTCTTTTGTTTTCAGAGGATAGATTGCATGCTTAGAATTAAGACCCAACTGATGACCTGCTAATACCGACGGATCAACTCGAACTCTTCTTACTAGTAATTTTGCATCAACTAATTGACATATTGGTTGACCAGCACCACTAGTTAATGATAAAGAAGAATCCGTTCTTTTCAGTCTAATGTGTACATTGACTCCTGGAAGTAAATATTTTGGTTGATCCATAAAATCGAGTTGTAATGATGAACACACGGTGAAAATCTTTGAGCCTTTAATCCATTTTTTCCGTTCGTCATCACTTGCTGCATAACCCATAGGAGTAAGACATGTATTTTTGGTGTCGGTATTATAATTTAAAATAGTTTCTATTATCGCCTTGTGGATATATGTATTGTTGCCACCTTCAATCTTGATATTATTAAATCCAAGAATAGCATCTTTAAAAAGTGTATGAAACAAAAAATTATTAGGTATTGTAGCATCAGCATCACCCAAAGCCTTTTTATCTTTATCTATAACCTTGATTTGAACAGTCAATAAAGTATCATTCAAATCTAAATATTCTGTTTGAGAACCATTGATGTAAAATTCTACATCATTTCTACTATCGGTAATTGAATTCATAGGAAAAACTTCCTCAAATGCCCCAAATTCTATTACAGCCTGGGGCGATGGTCTATCAAATATGCATAATCCAGATTTACCACAAATCATTTTGCAAATATAGTTCCATGTCCTTTCATTCGTTTGTTTATACGTGATATTCCATGTCTTTTACGTTTTGGAGCTGGAGCTGGAGCTGGAGGTTTTTCTTTTTGAAACATACCTGCAACCCCGGGTAAAACTTTCCCTAATTCAGCTAAAGCATTTGATTTTAGAGATGGTAATATTTTCTGTTCATTCATAATAACATCTTTTGCAATTTTCATACCAAAACTACCAATACGTTTAAGAATAGGCAATGCAAATCTACCAATTGTTCTCAACCATCCCGATCCGTACTGTTTACCAATAAAATATGGTAATTCACCGCCAGATTGGCTATCACTATACATACTAATAATATCAGAATTAGCCATCTACTTTACGAAAATGTAATGTCAAATGAGTTTTTGAACCTTTTGGAAAGTTTATAAGAGTAGGTAGTTAGGAGCCCACTGCCGCAACCCCCCCCCCCCTTGCGGCAAGAATTTTTTTGCGGCAACTTTTTTTTTGCGGCAACTTTTGATTACGCAATTTTTTCACACTATAGTGAGGGGGTTTTTTTGGTCCTGGGATTTTCAATACAAAAAAAAAATTTTTCAATAGAAAAACGATGGTCCTGGGATTTTCAATACAAAAAAAAATTTTTTCAATAGAAAATCCGACTACCACTAAAAAAGCATGGAATTTTCACACTATAGTGAGGGGGTCTCGATGGTCCTGGGATTTTCAATACAAATAAAATTTTTTCAATAGAAAATCCGACTACCACTAAAAAAGCCAAGGATTTATCACACTATAGTGAGGGGGTCTCGATGGTCCTGGGATTTTCAATACAAATAAAATTTTTTCAATAGAAAATCCGACTACCACTAAAAAAGCCAAGGATTTATCACACTATAGTGAGGGGGTCTCGATGGTCCTGGGATTTTCAATACAAATAAAATTTTTTCAATAGAAAATCCGACTACCACTAAAAAAGCCAAGGATTTATCACACTATAGTGAGGGGGTCTCGATGGTCCTGGGATTTTCAATACAAATAAAATTTTTTCAATAGAAAATCCGACTACCACTAAAAAAGCCAAGGATTTATCACACTATAGTGAGGGGGTCTCGATGGTCCTGGGATTTTCAATACAAATAAAATTTTTTCAATAGAAAATCCGACTACCACTAAAAAAAGCATGGTAATTTAAGGTCTCAGGATATTTTCAATACAAAAATCCGACTATCAATAAAAAAGCATGGTAATTTAAGGTCTCAGGATATTTTCAATACAAAAATCCGATTATCACTAAAAAACAATGGTAATTTAAGGTCTCAGGATATTTTCAATACAAAAAGGTGGTCTACACTAAAAAACAGTGGTAATTTAAGGTCTCAGGATATTTTCAATACAAAAAGGTGGTCTACACTAAAAAACAGTGGTAATTTAAGGTCTCAGGATATTTTCAATACAAAAAGGTGATCTACACTAAAAAACATTGGTAATTTAAGGTCTTAGAATATTTTCAATACAAATTTGAATTACCACTAAAAAAAGCATGGATTTTTCTAGGTCAATTCAGGTGGGTCTCCTTGGTCCTGAGAATTTCAATAGAAAAAGGTGGTCTACACTAAAAAACGTGGTAAATTTTTAAAATAAAGTAAATAATGGGTCTAAAAAATTAAATTAAAGTAAATTATGGTCCAAATTTTTCAATTAAAGCAAATTATGGTCCTAAAAAAAATTAAATTAAAGTAAATAATGGTCCTAAAAATTGAATTACAGTAAATTATGGGCTAAGATATTTGAATTAAGTAAATTATGGGTCTAAAAATTAAATCAAAGTAAATTATAGTCTAAATAAGTAAATTAAGGTTCATATTTTTGAATTAAAGTAATTATGGGCTCAGATATTTGAATTAAAGTAATGAATGGGCTCAAATAACTAAATTAAGGTTCAAATTTTTAAATTAAAGTAAATTATGGGTCAAATTTTTCAATTAAAGTAAATAATGGTTCTAAAAAATAAAATTAAAGTAAATTATGGTCTAAATAAGTAAATTAAGGTTCATATTTTCGAATTAAAGTAATTAATGGGCTCAGATTTTTCAATTAAAGTAAATTATGGTTCAAAATTTTAAATTAAAGTAAATTAAGGTTCTAAAAAATTAAATTAAAGTAAATTAAGGTTCTAAAAATTAAATTAAAGTAAATTAAGGTTCTTAAAAATTAAATTACAGTAAATAATGGTCCAAATTTTAAAATTAAGTAATCAATGGTAAAAAATTTAAAATAAGTAAATTAAAGTAATAATTTTTAAATTAAGTAATCAATGGTAAAAATTTTAAATTAAAGTTAAATAAGTAAATTAAAGTAAGATTTTAAAATTTATTAACAAAAAGTTGAAATAATAGAAGGTGTTTGAGAATTGAAATTTTTTAATGAAAATTTTTATGAAATATTTTTCAATGGTAATTTTTAATAGAAATTTTTATGGAATAATTTTTTAAGATAATTTTTAATGGAAATTTTTATGAAATATTTTTCAAAGACAAATTTTAATAATAATTCAACAACAAACCAACAACTTAGTACCAATATGTATTTACAACCAGATACCTACAACTAGTTACTAACAACCAGTTACCTGATACCAACTACTCACAACCCACAACAACCAGCTAACAACTAAATACCAACTACTCACAACCACCATCAACCAGGTACTTAGCCTTAATTACCAACTACTAAGTACCTACAACTAGTTACTAACAACCAGTTACCTGATACCAAGTACTTACAACTAGTTACTAACAATCAGATATCTACAACTAGTTACTAACAACTAGTTACCTGATAGCAACCAACTAGGTACCAGATACCAAGTACTAACAACCGCCAACAACCAGATACCTACAACTAGTTACTAACAACCAACTAGGTACCAAGTACTAACAACTAGCTACCAGATACCAAATACTAACAACCGCCAACAACCAGATACCTACAACTAGTTACTAACAACCAACTAGGTACCAAGTACTAACAACTACCTACCACCTACCAAGTACATACAACCACCTACCCATTAACTAGCTACTAAGTACTCTCAACCCACAACAACTACTAGATACTAACAACCAATTACCAGATACCAAGTACCAACTACTAACAACCAGGTACTAAGCATTATCAACCAAGTACAAGATACCTAGTACTAAGCGCTGTCAACTAGATACCAAACACTTACAACTAGATGACCACGTGAAATTATTGGTTAAATAGGTAAATTAATGTTTAATTTTTAAATTAACTAATCAATGATCTAAAATATTAAAGTTAAAGTCAATTTAGGATGAAAGATTTCTGGGATTTTCAATATTAATTTTAGATGCAAATCTTCGTCAATTAATCACTGACCACATGAAATTATTAGTTAAATATGAAAATAATGGTTATAATTAGTTGTTTAGTAAATTATGGCGTAAAATTAAGTAATAAAGGATAATTAGGTAAATTAAGGATAAGTAAATTAAAGTAATAATTTTTAAATAAGTAATGTAAATTAAACTAAGATTTTTAAATTTATTATCAAAAGATTGAATAACCACCAACTTTTTTGAGAAATGTAATTTTTAATGAAAATTTAAATGGAATTTTTTTTTAAGTTAATTTTAATGAAATAATTTTTTAAGTTAATTTTTATGAAATTTTTTTAAGATAATTTTAAATACAAATTTTAATGAAATAATTTTTAAGTTAATTTCAATGAAATATTTTTCAAAGTCAAATGAAAATTTAAATGGAATAATAATAATAATAATAATAATAATAATAATAATAATAATAATAATAATAATAATAATAATAATAAAAATAATAATTTAACAGTTACCAACAATCGGTTACTAAATATTTTTAACTAGGTGCTAACAAATAAGTACTTTCAACATGATACCACGTATTAACTAACTCTCAAACAACCACATACTTACAACTAACTACTTACAATCAACTAAATATTCTTTATTGTATTTATTGAATAGTTTTTAAATAAAAATTAATTTTTTATCTATCTTCAAAAATATGTTTAATTACAATCAGTAGAAAAACCTTTTCAAATTTAACAAAAATGATGATTTTCATCAAAAATTAATAATTGTCAACTCAACCACTTTAAAACACTACGTGAAATTCAAAATAATTTAAATTACAATGAAAGACTAATGAATTCTAATTTACAAAACATTCTTCTTTTAATTGATAACTTATTATTGCAATGTAAAATTCGTATTCAATAAATACTTATTGTTGATCAGTTTTATTATAGATACTCTTAGTTTATCCGACAGGATGTTTTGACCCCCTAAGGGTACTGGTCGTAAGGGTACTGGTCGTAAGGGTACTGGTCGTAAGGGTATTAGTCGTAAGGATATTGCTAACTCTCAATCCCCTACCTACCCATTAACTAGCTACTAAGTACTAACAACCAGGTCTCAAACAACTAAATACTAAACACTTACAATCAACTAACAATCAGGTACTAAGTATTAACAACCTACAACTATATAACAACAATCAGTAAACAACACTGTACCAACTACCAAATACAAGATACCAACAACTAGATACCAAGTACCAACAAAATATTCTTCATCACATACACTATCTGCTTATCAAAATCTAAAAAGTCAACCAACTACTTACAACCAACAACTATGTACTAACAAATTGATCTTTAAAAGCAAATACTCTTCACTTGAAAAATTGGATGAAAAATTAATTGAACTCAAGGCACTTTGAAGATATTTGAACTCAAGGCATCAATAACTTGGTAAAAATTTATAAAATAATTATAAAAATTTTAAATTTTCAAAATAAATATCATAAAAATGTAATTAATGGACAAGAAATAATTCTAGTCATTAATCATCCAGTAAATTAAAAAACATACTGATCATTCAAGTTAATATGAATCAACTAAGATAATAAATTAATAAAAATTTTGAAATAAGATCTAATAAATAATTGATTTAGATTGAATAAATTAATTGAAATAAAATTAATTTTAATTATTTTTGTAAAAGTAATACATGTACTCAAATTGATTGACTGAATGCTCAAAATATTAAAAAAAAACAGTAGAAATTCATTAAAATTAACAAAGTCAGCAATCTACAATAAAAATAATTATCATTAAATTCCAAGAGAGACTAGATAACTAATGATAACATCTAACAAACCAGTAAATTCATTTAAATGACTATATTTTTACCCTTAATTCATATTATTACAAATATTTTACTAAAATCATCTAAAAAAACATGAAATTTCCCTGAAAATAACTCTATCTTATCAATAAAGTACTTGTTAAAGATCATATATTCACTTCAAACTAATAAGATTCCTTAAAATCCCTTACAATGACTATATTTCAACCCTTAATTCATATTATTACAAATATCATCTAAAAAGCATCAAATTTCCTTGAAAATAACTATATCTTTAAAGATTAGTATTTTATCGATAAATATCCTTAAAAGGTTATATATTTACCTCAGACTAATAAGATTCCTTAAAATCCCCTTTAAATGACTATAAATTCTAACTTTAATTCGTATTATCACAAATATTTCCCTATAAAACAGGTAAAATAAATTGGTCATTAACCCTAAATAATTTATAAAATCTAATGATAAAACCGGTTATAATTAAATTTTTGTTAATCCACTGTACTCGAAATTTAAAATAATTATTACTACAATATAACTGACTAGGTCCCATTGAAAGATTAAATTTATCCATTCAATAAAATATATTTCTTCAAATGATCATTTTTACTGATATTCAATCGATTTAATTACTAATTAAAATCAATCGATATATTCTTTCAATAAAGATCAATTTTATTCAGTGTTTGTCGATGTTTTAAGTCCATATTTCTAAACTTTTGTCATTCTCCGCTTAAATAAAGATAAAAATAATTTAAAGTTGATATCAATCCCCAATTATCTGTAAAGATTTCATTGTCAAAACCAAGTAAATCGATCATTATCCCTACTTAATAAAACATTGTCCTAAATTAATATACAATGAATTAATCACAACCTAATAAAACGATATAATTATTATTGATTCATAACTGACTAATTGCAATTTCCCTTAAAACATTGATATTTTACCAACATCATCCTTAAAAAAATCATATATTCCCATCTTAACCCATCCCTCATTAAATTTAACCAACTATATCCCCTCAAAAGATCATATTTTCCCATCTTAACCGATTTCTCATTAAATCTAACCGACTAATATCCCATCTTAACCGATCTCTCATTAAATTTAACCAACTATATCCCCCATAAAAATCATATATTCCCATCTTAACCCATTCCTCATTAAATTTAACCAACTATATCCCTCAAAAGATCATATTTTCCCATCTTAACCGATTTCTCATTAAATCTAACCGACAATATCCCATCTTAACCGATCTCTCAGCAAATATTTCTACCCTTTTAAACATCTATCCTACTATATCCTCTAATTCTACCCACTTGAATCCTCCTTTAATTCACTCAATCATCTTAAAATCCTTAGAGAACTTCAAAAAATATGACTTAACTGTTATAGTCACCAATTATTCTTCCATTGAAATAATTTAGAAGCTCAATAATAAGAGCCCACTAACCAATCAAAATTCACTAAAATTTCTACAAATATTTAACCCATCAAATACCTAACTAGAGATGATATTTATTGATTGATCATAATTCTTCATCGATTCAGCCAATCATTTTCAAGTAAATTTAAAGTCATTGATAAAGTTGGTTTCTTAGCTTATGTTTTTTAAAGTTCATCAATGAGTAAATATTCTTAGAAAATTATTGAAAAATTACAAACTTATCATTAAAAATTTATTCTATCACTTGAAATTAATTTTTATTTAAAAACTATTCAATAAAATACCACTAATTATCAAGAAATTAATTAAATTTATCAATTAAATTTATCACCATTAAAACTTTTAATCAGTCAACATGAAATTCTTAGAAAATTATTTAATATCCTCATCAAAATTTATCCAACTATTGTACAAACTCTAATTATTAACCTCATTAAAAATAAATTTTTATTTAAAATTAAAAAACATTGTAAATAAAAATAAAAAATTATCAAGAAATTAATTAAATTTATCTTAGAATTAGCATTAAATTACAGATATTCACAAAAAATTACGGATATTCACAAAAATGATAGAAATTTGCAAAAATGATAGATATCCACAAAAAAATACGGAAATTCATGAAAATATTAGAAATTCACGAAAAAATGATGGAAATTCATGAAAATGATGGAAATCCACAAAAAACGATAAAAATTCACAAAATGATAGAAATTACTTGAATAAAAACCATCAACCTCTAAAAGTTATCAATGCCTTAAACAACAAATTTGCCTAAATAATCATTCAAATAAAAGCAATAAATACCTTTATGATCAGTACCCTTGTGACATGTTGAATGTGAGTAATACCCTTGTGAGCAATACCCATAGGGGGGACAGAATATTTTGTCGGATAAACTCAGAGTATATATTAATTAACTCATTCAAATTTTTCATTGAATTAGTCAAATTATCATAATTTCGATAAAAATTCTAAAGTGGTAAGCAATGAAAAGACAATTATTCTTTAAACTTTGATAAAATTAACAATGAAGGTGGTAAGAATCATTAAAGTGAAAAAATTATTCATTACTCGATTCAAATGAGTGAAAATAATTGGTAGAATAATTCATTAATGGATCATTGAATGGGCATAGATAAGATGAAGGTTGATAAGAATGGAAGTATATTAATTGAATTTATTTAAAATTATTTCATAAATTCATAAATTTAATAAAAAAAAAATCTTAAAACAAATATTTGTGGGAATGTTTTAAGTGAATAATTAATCAAAATCGATGGAATATAATTGATTAAATATTGGGGTGGGGGGTTATAAGTGAATAATTAATGGAAAATCGGGGGGATATCAATGAGAAGGATATGTAATTTAAATTATTTTAAACTAGTTTATTACATAATAACCCGCGACTATTTTATTACATAACAAGCTGTGAATGGTATTTTATTGAGAATTATTGATTAGATCTTTTTTTTAATGTTTGAATAAGTACTTTAATACCTTAATAATTTAAATGTTTTGATTTACACTAAATAATTTCTAAATCAATTACCCTTTTTAATCAAAATACGTTAATATTCAAATATAAGTTTTAGAAAATATAAATTTTATAAGTGTTTAAATTCTCAAATAATGTAAATAAGAAATTAATCTATTACCAGTTATATACTTTGAAACTTATTGATGGAATAAAATATTAGAAATAAAAAGTCTTTGTTGTATAAGTCCTTGTAATAATAGCTATTTATTAATAAATTTAATATTTACGTTAAATATTTCAAAAACAATTATCATATTATTAATTATATTACCCTTTTTAATCAAAATAAGATAACTATTCTAATTTATGATTTTTATAAAATACAATTAAAATTAAATACTTTACACTAAATTTAAAAATATAAATTTTATAAGTAAATGTGAATAAGAAATTAGTGTATTAGCAGTTATAGACTTTTTAAACTTAATGATGGAATTAGGTAATAGAAAGTAAATTTCTTTTTTTAAAAATAGTCCTTTAATATTGTATTCTATTCATTATTAAATTTATTATTTTACACTAAAATATTTCAAAAGCAATTATCATAATATTAAAAAAAAAACAATAATCAACCAAAATAATTTAAATGTAATACTCAAATATTTGGCTTAAAAATTAAATCAAAATTAAATTAAATACTTCACTAATTTTAAGTAAAGTTTTTTAAAATTCTCAAATAACTGTTAACAAGATATTAATTTATTAATCATTATAGACTTTTTATACTTATTATTGGTATTAAACAATAGAATGATATTCAAAATATATACAATTTAAAAATACAATTAAAATTAAATTACATACTTTAAAAATTTGGTAAAATGTTGGTAAAATACCATTCACAGCTTGTTATGTAATAAAATAGTCGCGGGTTATTATGTAATAAACTAGTTTAAAATAATTTAAATTACATATCCTTCTCATTGATATCCCCCCGATTTTCCATTAATTATTCACTTATAACCCCCCACCCCAATATTTAATCAATTATATTCCATCGATTTTGATTAATTATTCACTTAAAACATTCCCACAAATATTTGTTTTAAGATTTTTTTTTTATTAAATTTATGAATTTTATGAAATAATTTTAAATAAATTCAATTAATATACTTCCATTCTTATCAACCTTCATCTTATCTATGCCCATTCAATGATCCATTAATGAATTATTCTACCAATTATTTTCACCCATTTGAATCGAGTAATGAATAATTTTTTCACTTTAATGATTCTTACCACCTTCATTGTTAATTTTATCAAAGTTTAAAGAATAATTGTCTTTTCATTGCTTACCACTTTAGAATTTTTATCGAAATTATGATAATTTGACTAATTCAATGAAAAATTTGAATGAGTTAATTAATATATACTCTGAGTTTATCCGACAAAATATTCTGTCCCCCCTATGGGTATTGCTCACAAGGGTATTACTCACATTCAACATGTCACAAGGGTACTGATCATAAAGGTATTTATTGCTTTTATTTGAATGATTATTTAGGCAAATTTGTTGTTTAAGGCATTGATAACTTTTAGAGTTGATGGTTTTATTCAAGTAAATTTCTATCATTTTTGTGAATTTTTATCGTTTTTTGTGGATTTCCATCATTTTCATGAATTTCCATCATTTTTCGTGAATTTCTAATATTTTCATGAATTTCCGTATTTTTTTGTGGATATCTATCATTTTTGCAAATTTCTATCATTTTTGTGAATATCCGTAATTTTTTGTGAATATCTGTAATTTAATGCTAATTCTAAGATAAATTTAATTAATTTCTTGATAATTTTTTATTTTTATTTACAATGTTTTTTAATTTTAAATAAAAATTTATTTTTAATGAGGTTAATAATTAGAGTTTGTACAATAGTTGGATAAATTTTGATGAGGATATTAAATAATTTTCTAAGAATTTCATGTTGACTGATTAAAAGTTTTAATGGTGATAAATTTAATTGATAAATTTAATTAATTTCTTGATAATTAGTGGTATTTTATTGAATAGTTTTTAAATAAAAATTAATTTCAAGTGATAGAATAAATTTTTAATGATAAGTTTGTAATTTTTCAATAATTTTCTAAGAATATTTACTCATTGATGAACTTTAAAAAACATAAGCTAAGAAACCAACTTTATCAATGACTTTAAATTTACTTGAAAATGATTGGCTGAATCGATGAAGAATTATGATCAATCAATAAATATCATCTCTAGTTAGGTATTTGATGGGTTAAATATTTGTAGAAATTTTAGTGAATTTTGATTGGTTAGTGGGCTCTTATTATTGAGCTTCTAAATTATTTCAATGGAAGAATAATTGGTGACTATAACAGTTAAGTCATATTTTTTGAAGTTCTCTAAGGATTTTAAGATGATTGAGTGAATTAAAGGAGGATTCAAGTGGGTAGAATTAGAGGATATAGTAGGATAGATGTTTAAAAGGGTAGAAATATTTGCTGAGAGATCGGTTAAGATGGGATATTGTCGGTTAGATTTAATGAGAAATCGGTTAAGATGGGAAAATATGATCTTTTGAGGGGATATAGTTGGTTAAATTTAATGAGGAATGGGTTAAGATGGGAATATATGATTTTATGGGGGATATAGTTGGTTAAATTTAATGAGAGATCGGTTAAGATGGGATATTGTCGGTTAGATTTAATGAGAAATCGGTTAAGATGGGAAAATATGATCTTTTGAAGGGATATAGTTGGTTAAATTTAATGAGGGATGGGTTAAGATGGGAATATATGATTTTTTAAGGATGATGTTGGTAAAATATCAATGTTTTAAGGGAAATTGCAATTAGTCAGTTATGAATCAATAATAATTATATCGTTTTATTAGGTTGTGATTAATTCATTGTATATTAATTTAGGACAATGTTTTATTAAGTAGGGATAATGATCGATTTACTTGGTTTTGACAATGAAATCTTTACAGATAATTGGGATTGATATCAACTTTAAATTATTTTTATCTTTATTTAAGCGGAGAATGACAAAAGTTTAGAAATATGGACTTAAAACATCGACAAACACTGAATAAAATTGATCTTTATTGAAAGAAATATATCGATTGATTTTAATTAGTAATTAAATCGGTTGAATATCAGTAAAAATGATCATTTGAAGAAATATATTTTATTGAATGGATAAATTTAATCTTTCAATGGGACCTAGTCAGTTATATTGTAGTAATAATTATTTTAAATTTCGAGTACAGTGATTAACAAAAATTTAATTATAACCGGTTTTATCATTAGATTTTATAAATTATTTAGGGTTAATGACCAATTTATTTTACCTGTTTTATAGGGAAATATTTGTGATAATACGAATTAAAGTTAGAATTATAGTCATTTAAAGGGGATTTTAAGGAATCTTATTAGTCTGAGGTAAATATATAACCTTTTAAGGATATTTATCGATAAAATACTAATCTTTAAAGATATAGTTATTTCAAGGAAATTTGATGCTTTTTAGATGATATTTGTAATAATATGAATTAAGGGTTGAAATATAGTCATTTAAGGGATTTTAAGGAATCTTATTAGTTTGAAGTGAATATATGATCTTTAACAAGTACTTATTGATAAGATAGAGTTATTTCAGGGAAATTTCATGTTTTTTAGATGATTTTAGTAAAATATTTGTAATAATATGAATTAAGGGTAAAAATATAGTCATTTAAATGAATTTACTGGTTTGTTAGATGTTATCATTAGTTATCTAGTCTCTCTTGGAATTTAATGATAATTATTTTTATTGTAGATTGCTGACTTTGTTAAATTTAATGAATTTCTACTGTTTTTTTTTAATATTTTGAGCATTCAGTCAATCAATTTGAGTACATGTATTACTTTTACAAAAATAATTAAAATTAATTTTATTTCAATTAATTTATTCAATCTAAATCAATTATTTATTAGATCTTATTTCAAAATTTTTATTAATTTATTATCTTAGTTGATTCATATTAACTTGAATGATCAGTATGTTTTTTAATTTACTGGATGATTAATGACTAGAATTATTTTACGTCCATTAATTACATTTTTATGATATTTATTTTGAAAATTTAAAATTTTTATAATTATTTTATCAATTTTTACCAAGTTATTGATGCCTTGAGTTCAAATATCTTCAAAGTGCCTTGAGTTCAATTAATTTTTCATCCAATTTTTCAAGTGAAGAGTATTTGCTTTTAAAGATCAATTTGTTAGTACATAGTTGTTGGTTGTAAGTAGTTGGTTGACTTTTTAGATTTTGATAAGCAGATAGTGTATGTGATGAAGAATATTTTGTTGGTACTTGGTATCTAGTTGTTGGTATCTTGTATTTGGTAGTTGGTACAGTGTTGTTTACTGATTGTTGTTATATAGTTGTAGGTTGTTAATACTTAGTACCTGATTGTTAGTTGATTGTAAGTGTTTAGTATTTAGTTGTTTGAGACCTGGTTGTTAGTACTTAGTAGCTAGTTAATGGGTAGGTAGGGGATTGAGAGTTAGCAATATCCTTACGACTAATACCCTTACGACCAGTACCCTTACGACCAGTACCCTTACGACCAGTACCCTTAGGGGGTCAAAACATCCTGTCGGATAAACTAAGAGTATCTATAATAAAACTGATCAACAATAAGTATTTATTGAATACGAATTTTACATTGCAATAATAAGTTATCAATTAAAAGAAGAATGTTTTGTAAATTAGAATTCATTAGTCTTTCATTGTAATTTAAATTATTTTGAATTTCACGTAGTGTTTTAAAGTGGTTGAGTTGACAATTATTAATTTTTGATGAAAATCATCATTTTTGTTAAATTTGAAAAGGTTTTTCTACTGATTGTAATTAAACATATTTTTGAAGATAGATAAAAAATTAATTTTTATTTAAAAACTATTCAATAAATACAATAAAGAATATTTAGTTGATTGTAAGTAGTTAGTTGTAAGTATGTGGTTGTTTGAGAGTTAGTTAATACGTGGTATCATGTTGAAAGTACTTATTTGTTAGCACCTAGTTAAAAATATTTAGTAACCGATTGTTGGTAACTGTTAAATTATTATTTTTATTATTATTATTATTATTATTATTATTATTATTATTATTATTATTATTATTATTATTATTATTATTATTATTATTCCATTTAAATTTTCATTTGACTTTGAAAAATATTTCATTGAAATTAACTTAAAAATTATTTCGTTAAAATTTGTATTTAAAATTATCTTAAAAAAATTTCATAAAAATTAACTTAAAAAATTATTTCATTAAAATTAACTTAAAAAAAAAATTCCATTTAAATTTTCATTAAAAATTACATTTCTCAAAAAAGTTGGTGGTTATTCAATCTTTTGATAATAAATTTAAAAATCTTAGTTTAATTTACATTACTTATTTAAAAATTATTACTTTAATTTACTTATCCTTAATTTACCTAATTATCCTTTATTACTTAATTTTACGCCATAATTTACTAAACAACTAATTATAACCATTATTTTCATATTTAACTAATAATTTCATGTGGTCAGTGATTAATTGACGAAGATTTGCATCTAAAATTAATATTGAAAATCCCAGAAATCTTTCATCCTAAATTGACTTTAACTTTAATATTTTAGATCATTGATTAGTTAATTTAAAAATTAAACATTAATTTACCTATTTAACCAATAATTTCACGTGGTCATCTAGTTGTAAGTGTTTGGTATCTAGTTGACAGCGCTTAGTACTAGGTATCTTGTACTTGGTTGATAATGCTTAGTACCTGGTTGTTAGTAGTTGGTACTTGGTATCTGGTAATTGGTTGTTAGTATCTAGTAGTTGTTGTGGGTTGAGAGTACTTAGTAGCTAGTTAATGGGTAGGTGGTTGTATGTACTTGGTAGGTGGTAGGTAGTTGTTAGTACTTGGTACCTAGTTGGTTGTTAGTAACTAGTTGTAGGTATCTGGTTGTTGGCGGTTGTTAGTATTTGGTATCTGGTAGCTAGTTGTTAGTACTTGGTACCTAGTTGGTTGTTAGTAACTAGTTGTAGGTATCTGGTTGTTGGCGGTTGTTAGTACTTGGTATCTGGTACCTAGTTGGTTGCTATCAGGTAACTAGTTGTTAGTAACTAGTTGTAGATATCTGATTGTTAGTAACTAGTTGTAAGTACTTGGTATCAGGTAACTGGTTGTTAGTAACTAGTTGTAGGTACTTAGTAGTTGGTAATTAAGGCTAAGTACCTGGTTGATGGTGGTTGTGAGTAGTTGGTATTTAGTTGTTAGCTGGTTGTTGTGGGTTGTGAGTAGTTGGTATCAGGTAACTGGTTGTTAGTAACTAGTTGTAGGTATCTGGTTGTAAATACATATTGGTACTAAGTTGTTGGTTTGTTGTTGAATTATTATTAAAATTTGTCTTTGAAAAATATTTCATAAAAATTTCCATTAAAAATTATCTTAAAAAATTATTCCATAAAAATTTCTATTAAAAATTACCATTGAAAAATATTTCATAAAAATTTTCATTAAAAAATTTCAATTCTCAAACACCTTCTATTATTTCAACTTTTTGTTAATAAATTTTAAAATCTTACTTTAATTTACTTATTTAACTTTAATTTAAAATTTTTACCATTGATTACTTAATTTAAAAATTATTACTTTAATTTACTTATTTTAAATTTTTTACCATTGATTACTTAATTTTAAAATTTGGACCATTATTTACTGTAATTTAATTTTTAAGAACCTTAATTTACTTTAATTTAATTTTTAGAACCTTAATTTACTTTAATTTAATTTTTTAGAACCTTAATTTACTTTAATTTAAAATTTTGAACCATAATTTACTTTAATTGAAAAATCTGAGCCCATTAATTACTTTAATTCGAAAATATGAACCTTAATTTACTTATTTAGACCATAATTTACTTTAATTTTATTTTTTAGAACCATTATTTACTTTAATTGAAAAATTTGACCCATAATTTACTTTAATTTAAAAATTTGAACCTTAATTTAGTTATTTGAGCCCATTCATTACTTTAATTCAAATATCTGAGCCCATAATTACTTTAATTCAAAAATATGAACCTTAATTTACTTATTTAGACTATAATTTACTTTGATTTAATTTTTAGACCCATAATTTACTTAATTTAAAAATCTTAGCCCATAATTTACTTTAATTCAATTTTTTAGACCATTATTTACTTTAATTTAATTTTTTTAGGACCATAATTTGCTTTAATTGAAAAATTTGGACCATAATTTACTTTAATTTAATTTTTTAGACCCATTATTTACTTTATTTTAAAATTTACCACGTTTTTTAGTGTAGACCACCTTTTTCTATTGAAATTCTCAGGACCAAGGAGACCCACCTGAATTGACCTAGAAAAATCCATGCTTTTTTAGTGGTAATTCAAATTTGTATTGAAAATATTCTAAGACCTTAAATTACCAATGTTTTTTAGTGTAGATCACCTTTTTGTATTGAAAATATCCTGAGACCTTAAATTACCACTGTTTTTTAGTGTAGACCACCTTTTTGTATTGAAAATATCCTGAGACCTTAAATTACCACTGTTTTTAGTGTAGACCACCTTTTTGTATTGAAAATATCCTGAGACCTTAAATTACCATTGTTTTTTAGTGATAATCGGATTTTTGTATTGAAAATATCCTGAGACCTTAAATTACCATGCTTTTTTATTGATAGTCGGATTTTTGTATTGAAAATATCCTGAGACCTTAAATTACCATGCTTTTTTTAGTGGTAGTCGGATTTTCTATTGAAAAAATTTTATTTGTATTGAAAATCCCAGGACCATCGAGACCCCCTCACTATAGTGTGATAAATCCTTGGCTTTTTTAGTGGTAGTCGGATTTTCTATTGAAAAAATTTTATTTGTATTGAAAATCCCAGGACCATCGAGACCCCCTCACTATAGTGTGATAAATCCTTGGCTTTTTTAGTGGTAGTCGGATTTTCTATTGAAAAAATTTTATTTGTATTGAAAATCCCAGGACCATCGAGACCCCCTCACTATAGTGTGATAAATCCTTGGCTTTTTTAGTGGTAGTCGGATTTTCTATTGAAAAAATTTTATTTGTATTGAAAATCCCAGGACCATCGAGACCCCCTCACTATAGTGTGAAAATTCCATGCTTTTTTAGTGGTAGTCGGATTTTCTATTGAAAAAATTTTTTTTTGTATTGAAAATCCCAGGACCATCGTTTTTCTATTGAAAAATTTTTTTTTGTATTGAAAATCCCAGGACCAAAAAAACCCCCTCACTATAGTGTGAAAAAATTGCGTAATCAAAAGTTGCCGCAAAAAAAAAGTTGCCGCAAAAAAATTCTTGCCGCAAGGGGGGGGGGTTGCGGCAGTGGGCTCCTAACTACCTACTTATAAGTTTTCCACTATCATCACGAATATTTATTTCTATATTGTTTATACATGAACTTGCTATTGGTAAATACATGGGATTATCGATATTTATATTGACAACTTCATCATGTTCATATTTTCCAATCCATACCGATTTCAAAAGAGGAACACTGGAATCACCAACAATTATGGGTTCGATAATGTTAGTATATATGAACATTTGTTGATGATGTTCTAGTATTCTTGGTTTGCGTATACCAGTCGATTTTTCTCTATATTTTGCTTATCTAATCCAAGTGAATTTGCCAAATTTTTATCAAATGTAACTTCGCAAATATCATCATTCAAACTGAAGGTAAACATCAAATCTTTCACAATTTCCAAATTTTTAAATATGTGTGAACAATTGAACTTTAAATATTTAAGTAATACATCAAGTTTATCAAAATATAATTCATCAGCAAAGGTAAATGATTCTTCAACTTCATCATTATACGACACAGATATTTTGATTTCTTCTTTCACTATACTGTTTGCTTCAAATAGATTAAAACGTAATAAATACTCGGTCTCCGTAACAATATTTTTCAACTTATTGCAACCCATTCGTTTGTCATCTTCAATAGTTTCGAATGTTATTGTAAATGGTTTAAAATCACAACTGATATTTAATCCATCCTTGTAAAATATATAGCAATGCGAATCTAATATTTGGTTCGGAATATGATATGTTTTATCATAATTACTGATAATAAAGATACCGCTACATGTTTTCACAAGATTCCTTTTGAAATCAATCTTACATTGACTATAAAATGGGAATGTGTTGTACACGAATGTAAAATCTTGCAGTGCAACTTCCCAGTCACCATTTAAAGAAATCGGATTCTGGAGATTGACCATAAATTTACTGGCTTGATTGTCTGGATGAATTAATGGACAATTATTGCTCGGCAAAATAGTATAAAAATTCACTTTACTAGGTCCTTTGCTGATATCCATGACGGGTTTTGATAACCATGCCATTTGACATAGTATTGTTTATCCTTGCCGACCTTTTTAATTTTCAATATTTTTTGAATTCTAAATACCTTTGGAGGAGGAATGACTTGTAATTCCTGCTCATAAAATTTCCCTTGTACAATATTATTATCACTGTCTTTGATGACATACATTACAGGATTCTGTTTAGTATTTATTTTTGAAATTACAAAGACTTCATCACTCCAATTTGTATCAAAATTTTTAATAAATGGTGATGCACTAATTTTACTAATTCTAACATGATCACCGACTTTATATTTAGGTTTTGCAATTTTTACAGATTTCTTAGAATAGAATGTTTTTGATGTAATATCAACCGGTCTTAATCCATTCAGTCCTCGATGTGATGAATGATTATAACTTGTTATTATTTTCGGTAAAGCATTTACCCATTTTTTATTACCTTGATGCACGAACAATTTCTTTAATCTATCTCTCAATGTTCGATTAAATCTTTCAACATGGGCAGCTTTGTATTGAGAATGTACCGAGTAGTGATTATTTTCAGTTTATCGAGGACTTGCTTAACTTTGCTATTGTAGAATTCTTTACCTAAAATAATAATAATAATAATAATAATAATAATAATAATAATAATAATACCCAAATCTGTTTGCAAGTTATTAGGATGTCCATCTTTAAATAAAATATTAATTGCCTTGGACATTTCATCTGCAGATTTTGCCTTGACTGGTATTGCTCGTGCAAACCTGCTGTATACATTAATACATGTTAAAATATATTTATTCCCATTGTTAATTTTCGAATAGGGTATCATCTCCATCAAATCCATTTGCCATAAATCGTCAATACCAAATGTTTTATAGGCTCTTGTTGGAAATCTTTTCCGCATTGGTTTGTTCAAACTGTACGCAAGCTGATCTGATAACCACTTCTGGGTTTCTTTTTTCGAATTCGGAACTCTTTTCTTTAATTTTGCCACTCCACCGAAACCGGCTTCGTCTTCTGGGTTCGTCCAAATCTTCTCCATTACAGCAAGAAGATTTAAAATTAAAATTTAAATTAGGTAATGAAGGATTAGCACCCATTGTTTATGATTGATTTCCTACAACTCCACCTAATAATGATAATGCCAGAGGTATCAATGCACCAATAAATCCACCTTGTTGTTTATATATGTTTCCTATGTTTGCTCAATAAATGCTTTTTTGATTTACTGATTTTAATTTTTCCTTTGACTACTTTAAGTATAATATTGAGTAAATCATCGACAACAAAATTTGGGAATGATTGCAATATATTCATTCTTTTCATACTCGGGGCCTTTAACAATGCATTAAAAAATGGAAAACTGCGATGATTTTTAATTACTTTTTTACCGGCTTTACGAGTTTTACGGGTTTCACGTTTAGGTTTAGGATTTTTCGAAATAAGATTCATTGCAGAGAAATTTTCAGTCACAAGTTTTTTAGATGGTGTATAACTAGTTGTTGGTGGAACTTTTGGAACTTTAATACTCTTTTTAATACTTTTTCTTAATTTCCTAATATTTTTCACCCTTGCTTTTAGAAACATTATTATTCATAGAGGTTTTCAACTTTGTTTATAAACCATGGCACCTTTTGGGTTGAAAATATCTGTTTTTACTCGTAAATCATCGGGACATTGTTGTGTGAAATCAAGATATATATATCCATGAGGTATTTTTGTAGCATCTTGAAATGCACTGATAAGAAAATTACGATTGTTAGGGTATGCTTGACGTGCAAGAAAATCAATCACTGTTGCATCTCTAGGATTCTTGAAAACAACTAAATATTGTACATTTAAATTACGTGTTCGATGTGCACCACCTTGATGAAATAGATTTTGAGTTATAAAAATAACAGTTACACCAAAGTGTCTACTGATTTTGGTAAATAAATTATTGAAATTCTTTTCTTTATTAGCTTCTTGATACAAGTCATCAATAATTATGACATCCCCCTTCTTTAGTCTACTGGACCAATTTTTATCAAATCCCTCTACTATTTTCATATTTTTCAATTTACAGAAACTTGATTGAGTCAATCCGTGTTCTTGATCAGCACCTCGATGCCAATAAATTTTGTTAAATTTTGATTTAAATAAATGTGATTTTAGTAATTTGCAAACAAACAAAGTTTTGCCTCTACCACTTGGTCCGACTATTTGATATACAGCATCATTTCTTAGTTCCATTTTTAATATTTATTTAAAAATTAATTTTGTTTATATTGTAAAGAATAAATTGATTTAATTACTCTATAATATAACATATATATATATATATATATATATATATATATATACTTGATTTTTATAAATATTCAGTAAAAATGTTGACAAATATTAATTATAGAGGTCGTGTGTCTTTGGAAACTGTTGGTATGATGAATTTCCCCAAGTGTAAACCACAACAATATGTTGACAAAACTGGAAAATATACTATTATATTTTTCAAAAATAGTAAATGTCGTATAATGGGTTGTAAGAAGCCTATCGAATTCGAGAATTTGCAATATAATATCAAAGATATTCAAGTTCAAAGTCTTACTATAGCTACCAAGGTTGAACAATCTATTAATTTGAATAATTTAGCAAAGTTATTAGATGGAGATTGTATATATGAGCCTGAATTATTTCCCGCTCTGCGTTATACAAAATATAATCCACTATGTGTAAATATATTTTCGAGTGGTAAAATAGTTGTACTAGGTATTAAAAATTTAGATTTTCATACTATTGTTGAAGGAATTATAAACGATGTAAAGGATTTGATTGGATCTTTAACAATTTCTTCAAATATAAGTAACGAGGATTTGCTTGAATATTTATTCAACAATGATTGAACCTGAAGGTAACTGTTTTTATTTTAAATTTACTGATTTTTGTTTAGAAACTATACTAAAAATTTTGATTGATAAAATTGAAGATTTTTATCCGAATTTGAACAATTCCTTAATGTATTGTGCTCCAGAAGTTGTGCTTTACAAAATTTATGAAATAACTGGAATAAATGTAATAGATTACATTCATATGGATCATGCTACGATTACATGTTATACCGATGATGTTGAAAATTGTGATTTTTGTAAAAATAATATGCAGAATACTTGTGGGGATGATAGTTGTACATGTTTTGTAAATCTACAGAAACAAGAAATATTTCATGCATTACTTGTGGAATTGCGAAAAAATGTATTGGTGTAATAAAATATAATTATATTTGTTTTGTGATAACCTTAATTAACCTATAATATTTCTTTGTGTACAATAAATCATTTCAGACTTTGTTATTTAGCATAAAATGAACTAGTTGATCACGTTTTGATCATGCCTTTCACTTGAAACTTGTTTACAATGAAATTAGTATAAAATATCTGGTTCAAATTATTAAATATTATAACTACAAATGGATAATCAAATTACAGGTTTGTTGTCGTTTACACATATTCCATTTATTAGTTTTTTAATCTAGGAGTTTTGAAGAGAAAAAATGCAGATGCCGCTCAGGAATTCGGAAAAAGGAAATTTAAAGAAGCGACATTATCCACGGAAACCTTGGTCAATGTTCGAGTGGATACAAAAAAGCCAGTCGAATTCATGCAATACAAACTAAATTATTTGTATTGTCCAATTTCCTATACATTTAAGGTAAGTTTCTATAAATTATATTGGATTTTATTATTATTATTTATTGTTAGGAACCAGTAACTCTGGAAAAATGTTTCTACAATGTGAGACTTTCCAAAATCAAGTTTCACGACAAGATGCTATTGGGACAATTATTTCAGAGGATCAATGAAAATATTGAATTTGATGATGAAGATATGTTCATTAGAAACGATTGGATATGATTCCCAATGGTGGTAAGATGAGCAAAATAACCTGCATGGTTACCATATTAATTCAAGGGTATAATGTAAGCAGAGACCGAATCAAACCAATTTGGAAAATTATAAAAGCCGAAGATAAGTTTGAAGAGGAACATTGTTCATGTTAAATTTATTTAATACATCTTTATTAGTGTTTTGGTGTTTTTAAATCATTGAAAATAACTAAAGCTTTAAATTTATTAATCTTCAATACAATCTCTTTTCATTATATTTTCAACAATATGATCAATACAATTAGTAGAAACAATAGATTCATCTTCTTGTTTAGATTCATCTGGTAATTTATTTGTTGTAGAATTCTCAATACATGACTTAAGTTCTTCACTAGGCAAATCAGTATATTCATCTTCTTGCTGGGAAATATTTTCAGATTCATATGACATATCATCTTCATTAGTTTCATCGTCTGAATACGGCCATTTTAATTTCTCTGAAACATTCATAAATTCTCTAATTTTTACATTAGATATTTCCTCTAATTTTTCAATCAAAAAGTTGATTATATATGCCAACGGTGGGCAAATGCGGCTCTTCGTTGAGTAAACTGCGGCTCATTGATAATTGAATTTTTGATAATTGAATTTGAAAATTGAATTCGATTTTTTTATTTTGAAATTTTTTCAACTGAATTTTTAAAAAAAAAAATTTTTGTTGCAATTGTATTTTCATAAATGTTAAAAATTAACGAAACATTGTTTTTCACATTTTACTGCTTTTTTAAAATTATTTTGTAGTAGGCGGCGCTTTGTTATAACAACGAGAGAGAAGCAATGAAAATAAATTTAGTGAAATTTAGTGAATTTTGATTAGTTAGTATTTTTGTTTGTACAATATTGCGGTCGTTTGTATATTTTAGTATAGTTTTCTATTCGTGTTTTTTGAAAAATTTGGTAAGAAGTTTTTTTATGAAGCATTTTAAAATTGGAAGAATTGCAAGCGGATTTCAAATGTAGGTTTGAAGATTTGAAAAGTTTTAAATCTACATTTGCATTTTTTGTGAACCCATTTATTTGTGATATTATTGAAGATGGATTTCCAATATCTGAAGTAATACTTGTTAAAAAAGCGGTTGGGGAATTGGAGTTATTAGATATGAAAGAGGACCAGGCTTTGCAAATGCACCATAAAGTTACTTCTATAATTGAATTTTGGAAACTCGTACCAGAGGCAAAATATCCACACTTAAAACAAGCTGCTTGCCGTCTAATTTCAATTTTTGGTACAACATATTGTTGTGAATCTTTGTACTCCACAATGAAGTTCGTGAAGTCGAAATATCGTTCACAGTTGACCAATCAGCATCTTACAGAATTGCTGCGAACAGCTTTAACAAAGTATACACCAAATTTCAAAGATTTGACCAAAAGTCTTCGTTAATTCAAGAAATTTTATTACTTTTTATTAATGGATTTTTATTATATTTTATGTTTGTTACTTAAATTTTGAAATAATTGTTTTTTAATAGCGTTTAAGTCTTTTTTAATCAAATTAATGAAATAAAAAAAAATATGTAGTTCACTATGGTGGCTCTTTAAAAAATAAATTTTCGGAAAATGTCTCTCATTGAACTCATGCGTGCCCACCCTTGATATATGCTAAATAAAAAAAAATTAATAAACATAAAATTCATATTTTACCTTTTCCCGACATGGTTGAAAATAATTAAAATGAAAAAATAATTATGTTTATACTATTATTCAANAAAAAATAATTATGTTTATACTATTATTCAAAAGCAACAAGATGATCGATAGATAGATTATAAGAAAAATTAGATATTTCAACACGATACATATAATAAAAAGACAAGCAAACTTGCAATGATATTTAACGTTTCAGTTTTTACATTTTTTAAAATATTTATTTCAATTATTTCGACAACACAAAAAGTGCCAATTTTTTACTAATTAATTTTCAGCCTAACCCACAACTTTTCACAAAAATCCAAAAAAAAAAACAGAAATAGTCGAATAGAAATGTAAGAAAATTGGAATCAGAGTTAAAAAGGAATTGTATAAAGAATAGTTCATAACCTAAAGCCCATTGTCGGCTTAATTCAATAATTTCTTTTTTATTTTTTGTGAATTTATTTTATTAATTTTAATTTCAATAATTTTAATTTGCTGTAAAATTGAAATGTTTACATTACATGTGCAAATAGACTTTAAATTGTGATTAGTTAAAATATTACGTCAGAGATTATCTAACACCACAATCAAGTCCATTTGATATATGGTCATTTCCACGCGTTATGCGCGTTACAATATAGACAAAAAAAGTGATATAGTTTTGAAAATTTTAAAGATTTTAGGACTTAAAAAACCTTAAGTTCTCAAAAATTCTATGTGTTTTAAAATTAAATTGCAAAATATGCAATTAAGATAATCGATTTCGAAGTATTACATAATAACATGCTGTTGCGCGCGTTACATCATTTGGACATAGGATTTTCTTGTGAGTTTTAAGGTGTGGTATTAAAAGTACCTTATGGACTTACATCATGAACTGGATTTTTATGCTTAAAGGATGTTTAGATCATCTGAAAAACACCATGATATTTTCACAGTATCATCATCTTAGAAGAAAATGACGATTTTTTGTGTTACGGGCGTTACACAGATTTTTTGTTACGCGCGTTACTTAAGGTTTGTGTACACATATAGTCCTCTAATTCATTCCATATTGAAGTTGTAGTACAATAATAATGGGAAGTTACTAAGTTTCACAACATTCATAAAAGTCAAATAAGTGGATCAATGTTAAACACATAACCTCCACGATGGTTTAAAGTTGGTTGTGGAGACAAAATTGTGCAGTTTTCTTTAGGTTCCCATGAACAATCATCCACATATGGATGTACGTACATCCCGTGATGTCGCCCACGCCTGAGGAATCGAATCTGCAATAAGCGGTCATCTTCTCCAAGCGCAACACCCAAGTACACTTTCGATTTTCCTTTGTCTCCCAAAACAAGACATTTTACCACCGTACCAATCATGGATGTGCTTGGTGGCAACGTTGAGGACATTGGTACTGGAGGCATCGCCACGATAGGTGATGATGAAGGCTGTGACTCCTTGATAGGTGATAATACTAATTGCACCTCTACGATAGGTGACTCCAAGGTTGCTGAGGACATTGGTACTGCAGGCATCGTCCCGATCGGTGATGATGAAGACTGTGGCTCCATGATGGCTGATAATTCGGCTGGTTGAGCCTCCGCGATAGGTGACAATGTTGGCTGAATAAGACTAGTGAACAAGGATGCAGCCGTCTGTAAGGTATGAAAAATGAAACATCCTTGAAGATTATTACAGTATATTATTTTTAACTAAGAAAATGACTTACAATATCAATGTCCAGGTCAAATAATTCAAACAAAGTTGAGTCAACAGGTGGCTTCCTACTGAGTCTATCTCGAGTTACACCCCCATTATCACAGTTCCAGAAATGATCCAGCATTATTTGTGGTACTTTTTTCGCATTTCCAAACACGGTGACTGCATCCACAAACGCTAGTGCATCTTGCATGGTCTCAGCAGTGGATAGTAGCACTTTCATACTAGAACGTGACTGAGCCAATGCCCCAGAAAACTCTGCTGCATTTGTCACCGCATGTACACGTCGACTCAACACAGATCTCCAAACAATACGTTTCGCCATTCCCCCTGAAAAATTACAAGTCTGATCCATAAATTTGCTAGTTGACATATATATACTATATAGTCTTAACATTAACAAACAACTAACCTACGGCATCCACGGGTCCTTTACCGTGAGGAGTGGCAAAAAACGACCACGTCAATCTGTCTAGGTGAAATTGATTACGGAAATTCTCAAGCAATGCAAATGTAAATTTGTTTTTCATTTGTGATGATGGGCCATCACTTAGAATGTGGATTTCAACACACTGGCTGTGTTCAGACAAAAACTCTCGCATAACTTGAACAAAATTTGATGCAACAGTTGTCTTGTCATGAACAAGACTGTCAGACACAACCACATATGAGCACGGCGTCGACTCTCCACTCCACAAACACGCTGTGAACACAGAAACGTGACTCTGAAGCCAATGCGCTCCTTGTGTTTCGTCTTGGAACGCACAACCATAATTTTCGGCAAAATCAAATTGACAAATGACACGTTGAGGAGTCGCAGTTGACTTTAAATCATTGGCGTGCTTGTTCTGCCACCGTTTTGTGTAATGGTGTTTTAGAAATTGCGGCAAATTCAGAAGAAGGTCCTTGAAAATATTGTATTCGAATAAAAGCAAGTTCAGTTGATGATACCAACGCATTCATTCTTACTTCTAAGGCAGACCCCAGAGACTGTGTAACTTTCCTCTTCACCAACTGGCTGTGGTGCAAAATCTCATTTTCTCTTTTTTCCCAACGACATATTTCCACTTCCATCAAACTTTCATGTTCAGACAGTGCGATTTCTCTGAGACCGTTTCTCAAGCAACATTTTTCGCATTCACCAAAGAAACACTCCTCACGTGAATCCGCGCACACTACCAAATCGGTCCATTTCTCTGAATATGGTGGTATGATCTCAGGAATCATGCAGGATATCGAGTTGACGGTACTGAAAGGTTAATTTATACCCAAGCTTTATGTATATATATATATATATATATATATATATATATATATATATATATATATATATATATATATATATATATATATATATATATATATATATATATATATATATATATATATATATATATATGCTGCATTGTGCAATGTTCACTTTACACATTACCTGATAAAGTTGTAATGCATTTGACAGACGCACACATTCTGTGGAGTATCCCCTACCACTAGCACATGTGATGGGCGCAATTTTGAAAACTTTGATTTTCCTATCTTCATTGCAGGATACTCTGTCAGAAACTGCTGGTATGCTTCTGTCAGTGTCATTGTCAGATACCTCTGAAATGTTTGTGTTATAAGCACACGTTATCGTATGTTTCGTTTTTGGTCAATATATAACATTGCAATTAAAATAAATCTACCTTTGGTTTCTCCACCTTGGTTCCATCAGGATTTCTTACAGACACATAATCACGCTTCCCTGGGGCTTGGTATGATACATCATCCTTTATATAGAATGACTGAACACATTCCACAACAGTTTGGCTTATTACATAGGAACCACGGGGATGCTTCTTAGGTTTCATCCCATATTCTGTCTGGATTCGGTGGAAGATGTGCGCACATTTCCTGGGTGAACCAGGAAGAGCTGTCTTCATTGAATGTAGAACCCTGAATCCATGACCATATGTATAATAATCAAATAACGTTTAATAAATTTCCGATATTCTGCAAATAAATTAATATCGCATAATACCTGTTAAACGCCCTAGTTTCGGAACTTTGTGAGCCATATGGAGAAGACATGTTTGTGCATGATGGCTCATCGTGAGCAATATTCTTTTTTCTTTGACGGTATGCCGCTACTCTTAACCGTGTCTGAAGCTTTATTTTATCCCTTTTAGCTTTCGGTTTTCGTCGAGAATGGTATTCTTTCTTGCGAGCATTCTCCTTTTCTTTATATTCTGGGTGTCGTTCCCGGAACTCCTTTTGCCGTTGTGCATTGGTTTTCGCCATGATCTGAAATTAAATTCCATAAAGGTTCATTCATAATCATTGAGTTAAAAAAACATCTTTGATGAAACTATAAACTATATCAGGCCTAAGTTTAAAATTATGATGTGTAAGTTTTATAAGATTAATACATAGTGTATAACTGATAACTGATTCCTATTCTTCATCCTAGGTCTATCGCTTCTATAAAGCTATTAGGGTGTGCCACTTTAGGAAATTATTCACTTTAACTGTTTCATCTGATATAGAGAGAAAATACGACAGTAACGCGCATAACGAAAGAGGTAACGCGCATAACGAAAGAGGTAACGCGCGTAACAATGAAAGTAACGGGCGTTACTGAATGTTTTTTGTTCATGACAGGTAAAATATAAAGATTTTACATTCAAGAACAGTATAAAACCGTTTATAAATAAACCGTTTCTATTTTGTAAAAGTTAGGGATGAATGGGGGTTACACATACAATTATATGGAAATTATATAGTGTTTTTGTTATGCGCGTTACAAAATATTTACACACATTTTAAAAGCAAATTACTTTCATTGCGTGCAAATAAAACATATAAACTGATAAAATAAATCATTAACAATGTATATATTTATTAAAAATATTAATTACAGTATTAAAAATGCACGATAAAGTATATTCAAACTTACGGAAATAAAACGCAGTAATGATCATAAAAATATAAACAATTATTGCAACAAATTAAATTACACTTTATCATTAATGCCTTGAACGTTTGTCACAAAATTTCATATTCATATTGTTTTATATATTACTTAATAGAAACAGTCAAAACATATTGTAAAATTAATAGAAATTTTTTCAGTCAGGCTGTCCTGTTTGCATGGAATTGACCATATAAGAAATATTTTACCAACGAAATTTAAAAATGACCGATTCGGAACGATCAAAAACCTCGGTGGAAATGAAGAATGAATCAGAAAGAATAATAATCATTCCGATCGACAAAAGTGAAGTCAGCCGATGAGCATTGGACTAGTATTCAAACAATATGATGAGAAAATATGATGTCGTTTATTTGATTCACATAGGTGAGCCCATATATAACACGATTGCTGTAGGAATCGGAACGGAGGCTGCCTGGCTGCCGATGGAAGAGTTGGATGCGAAAATTCAAAAGCAAATTGACAAAGGCAAAGCGTTAGTGATAGATTATATACATAAATTAACTGAAAAGGGTTGGAAATGCAAAGGCTTCATCCGGGTGGATTCAAGAGTTGGAGAATGCATAATCTCTGTCTGTCACGACCATCGGGCTGATGTCATACTAATGGCAAATCGAGGAGAAGGTTTATTAAGGCGAACATTTCTGGGCAGTGTAAGTGATTACGTTCTTCATCATGCCGATAAGCCAGTCATTATTGTGCCACCTTTGCATCATTAGCAATTTTTCACTTTTTGGATCTTTTGATTATTATTCAAATAAAATTATGAGAAATTATATTTTATCTTTAATTTATTGATATTTGACAAAAATTCTTTTAAAATAATGAATTTATTTGTATGAGAATAAAATATTTTATTTTTAGAGCATTTTTTAAAAAATTTTTAAAAATAAGAACCCGTTTACAGTTGGCCACCAAAATTTAAATAGATGTCCATCGATGGCCAAGATTGTAGGTAGTCATCAATGACCCTCGCCATATCAGATCTGCAATCGTGTTAAAGTGAAAAGATGGGAATAAAAATACAGAAAATAATTATTTTCTATTTTATCGTTTTGAATAATGCATTTTTATTTCGGTTTGTTTTAATTTTCCTAAGTTGGTATTTACAAAATAATTACTTTCCATATTTTTCTGCCGCAGACAAATTAGAGCTTAGATGTAGAAATTCATTTAACCTTGTTTTATGAAATTTAACCTTCATTCTCAACGTTTATTTCAAATATTTTTTTTTGTTGAATTGTTTTGAATAGTGAACGGAAATACAGGTAATAATATCATGTTTTAAACTATGTTTCAAAAAATAATAATATTCAAACTAAACCAAATTTACAAACTACCGCGCCAGCCCCTTCGGGGCGGGCGGCGGGCGAACGGCGGTTGTGTATGTCGATGATTTTATTAAATGCATTTGTTTGATTTCAGAATTCGATTTGTGTGACTAACCTTGTTAAATTTGAGTTGATGTATTCGAGGGGAAAAAAATTTGACCTTGACCTTAAAAAAATTGACCTTGACCTTAAAACAAATTTGACCTTGACCTTAAAAATTTGACCTTGACCTTAAAAATTTGTCCTTGACCTTAAAATTTGACCTTGACCTGTCCTGGATGTGACATGTCCTGGAGGTGACACATCCTACTACTACTTAAAAATTATAATTTTTATAAATTTAGCGAACTTTTGTTTTAATTTAATAATTTTTTAAGTTTTTGTTGATATTCATTTGCGTCGTATTTCTACGGCAGGGGCGGTTTAAGCTTGCACGGGGCCCTTGGCTGCAATTCAAACTGGGGCCCGGTCCAGTCCAGCGTCATATAAAATGATTTCTAGCAGCTAATGTAAAACTGTAACTTGTATGGCAGAGTTAAAAAATAAAAAATTAAATAGAAGTAAATTTAATTTATATAAAGTTAAATGAATTCACACTTCATTAAAATATTTATTATTAGACTATATATTTCAACCTAGAACCTACGCTTGCGAACTTTTCTCATGGCGAAGTAATCAATTATGTCAGTAAAGCTAAGTGAGCTTACAATTTCACTTTCGATGCTCATTAGATAGAGCAGACTTGGCCTTTGTTGTCCCATGCAACTTCTAACTTCATTTTTTATTCTTTTCAACTTTGAAAATGATCTTTCTCCGCTGCAGTTTGATGTCATCATTGAGAGATAAATGCGAAGTGCGATGTGAACATTCGGGAAGGACTGTGTAAAATTTAGCTCATTCAAAAACAGCAACATTTTTAGCTCTGTGCATGTGTTTTGAGGTTCGCATTGTGCTTCTTCCTGTCCTTGACCCTGGCCCTGGGGCTGGACAATAACTGTCTTGAAGAGCTCGGAAAATTGAACTAACTCTGAAGGAAAGCAGTCTTCGAAATCGCTTCAATATTCTTCCATTAACTTGGCTGCTGCTCCTCGGATGGCGCCATTGCTGAGCTCAGTTAGGTTTGTAAGAAAGCTAAAGTTCTCATGGATGTCTTCATATGCATCTAACCGATGTTGGAGAGCTGAAGAGAGTTTGTCAATGATTACCGAAAATACCTCAACCTTGAATTTTTGTCTTGGTGAAAATACTGTTTCAGCTGATGGCCCTTCATCAAACTGACACTTTCTCTTTTGTGATCGTATTGAAGATTGTTTATACTCTTTCTCCACAGACTTCTGCTTTGCTTTTTCTTCGTAAGAATCATATTCAGAACGCTGTCTTTTAACAAACTCAAGGAGAGATTTCAACAAATGGATGGCCGAATTCAAAGATAGTCCTCGCTCTTGAAAGGACAAATTCGTTTTCTGAAATCTTTCTAAAATTGTGTCCCAAATTTCAAGTAAAATAGCGACTTCCAGTTGTAGCATAACCAATTTCTGTCAAACCGCTCTCCTGTTCGCGTATGAATCTACGGTCCCAATTAACGACGCAAATTGAGGTTTAGGTGTATCTAAAAATTAAAATAAATAATTATTAGAGTAAGTAAAATATATAAAATAGTCGTACGTTGTTACAGAATTTTGAGAAACAGAAGTAAGAAAAAGAAATTTCAAAAGAGAAGAAAATAACAAAATCTGTAGAATTAAGCAATAACATGAAACTCGTTCTTATTTAATAAGTACAGATTAAAAAGGGAATTCCAAAAAACAAAATCGAAAATAATTTTTTATATATCAGTAACTTGTCCGAAATAACAAAGAGATCACAGGGGAAGGCAGAAAAAGGGTAAAAATAAATTAAAATTGCATATCGCGACAACTGCTTGAAATGACAGAGGAATTACGAATGACTCAAGGGAATGTGCTGGAAGCAGAAAGTATAAATAAAATTATTATATGTAAGTATGGTCAGAATATAATTAAATAAATAATTAATTAAATAAATAATTAATTAAATAAATAATTAATTAAATAAATAATTAAATAAATATTAAATGAATGTATGTTGTGGATTTATGTAATTTGCAAATTCTTTAAACTTACATTACTCGACGTTGAACAAAAATCCTCGTGGAGATTTGTTTAAATGTTACAAACAAATGGCATTGTTTTTGAATTTAATAAATATTAGTATTTTATTATGGATGTTATAAATACCAAAAGTATAACAACTAACGAGTACCATTAGGTGACAGACTACAAAAGGGAAGCACAACTTGGATTAAGAGACACAATTTTAAAAGGAATAAGACGGTTATAAAAAATAAATTAAAATAAAGATGTGAAGACAAATTGAATTCCGAAGTTATTGAAGAAGAGATTATCAGATAAAAAAATGCAATTTAAACAAATTACTAAAGTTATTTTTCGCGAGTGAGGAAAAATGTATGAATATATTTATTCAATATTTAAGAGTTCCTTAAATCCATTAACAATAAAACATATAAATAAGAAAATCATAATTTAGTAATTTAATCTTCAAGAAATTTCGAAATCATAAGATGTACTTGGTATGTTGATTTAAAAACTAATCTTTCAAGCCTTTATAGTAGCAAACATGTCAATTAATTCCTCTTCATTAAAATTTTTATCAATTTCACGTTCAATTGACAAAGTGGCCAAGGTTTCTAATCGTTCTTGTCTCATCGCAGAGTGAATATAGGTTTTAATTAGTTTTAATTTTGAAAAACTCCTTTCAACGCTAGCCACTGATATCGGCAAAGTGAAAAAAATTCTTAAGGCTATAAAAACATTGGCCAAAGATAATGCTAAATTATTTGAGCATATATATTCCAATATATTTGAAGGAGTGTAGCAGGATTCTTTAATATGATTTCTTAAAAACCTTAATTCGTCGTATAAATCGGAACCGGATATATATTTTTGGTCACCATCTGCGAGCAAAATTTCCAAATCCATGCAATTTTTTCGAAGGTATTTTAAATTTATAAATGAAGTTAAAATTTTTATTGTGCTCCTGAATCAACGCAAACCTATTGCTTGATCAAGGATGTTATTAAAAAAATTATTCTTAAAATTTGTGCTGCATCATTGATAACTTCATCTGGGTGCTCATAATAGAATTGCCTCTTTCTGCAACGATTTCTTATTTGCTCAAACTCTGGCTCAATTTCTAATTTTTTTGGTCTCTTTAATAATTTCATTAAACTTATCATCTGTTCTGTACTTTGCTAAATAGTTAATATTATTAAAAAGTATTGTGGTAACTTCCGAATCATTAAAATTTTCTTTCTGAAGTACTTTGCTTGTAATATTTATTTGACTTAAAATATCATACCAGACAATCAGGCTGCAAATAAATTTAAAACATTTCAATTTTCCCAAAATGGAAATTACTTTAGATTTATTTTTGGCTGTTGAGGTTTAAAAACACATTTTGACACTAAAGTTGACTTAACAAAGACATAATAAAATTATTGTACATACTTTGTACATACTTTGCATTATTATTATTATATATACTCCTAGTCTATCCGACAAGATATTCTGTCCCCCCTATGGGTACTACTCACAAGGGTACTGCTCAACATGTCGTAAATTATTATTTTCAAATATAAGTTCAAAGGAATATTTATTATTATTATTATTATTATTAGTATTATTATTATTATTATTATTATTATTATTATTATTATTATTATTATTATTATTATTATTATTATTATTATTATTATTATTATTATTATTATTATTATTATTATTATTATTATTATTATTATTAATATTTTGCTTTTAGATGGAAACGTAATAAATGCTTCTGCTGGTTCTATGATGGGAAATTTCTTTCGAAAGGACGAAAATGTAGGTGTTTATTTATTGTTATAAGTTTTTTAAATAATGAAAATTTTATATAAAAAGATTTATTTTTGGACTATCAATAAAATCGATTACATAAGCTTTGTTCTGACTAAATTTGCTGAAAGAAGTCGGTTAAGTGGCAAAAATTTTATTGAAACCCCAAGATCTTTAAGAAACTTAAGCTGTCTTATAAATGTAGTTAATAATGACCACTTCTGCTTCTTGTATAGTTTTTTATCAATTATTAAATATGATAGTATAAATAGGCAATATAGAAATCGTCCTAATTCATACAATCTTTCTGATATTAAATTTGACCCTAATGATATGCCGATGAAACTATCAAATATAAGTAAATTTGAACAACAAAATCCCGGTTATAGTATTAATATTCTTACTTACAACGAAAGGCTTTGATAGATATTTCTGATGAAGATGCAGTTATGAAGCATCCCTTTATTAACATAATATACAGGAGTAAGATAGTAGGAGCCATACATATAAATCTATTATTAATTGAAAAGAATGATAATTATCATTATCTTGCAATCACAGACCTAAATAGATTCCTTAATTGTAGGAATAGCTCAATCACTCCTGTTAGGATTTGTAGCCAGTGGTGTCATAGATGTTTAAACGGTTTTGGAATGATGACACTTTCAATAGACATAGAGGTCTTTGCGATAAAAATCAGCTTTGTACTACCTACTACACATTGACTAAAAATAAATATTTTGAATTTACTGATTGGAGTAAAACAGTCACTCACCCCTTTGTTATTTACGCTGACTTTGAGACTATCTTATCTAAGGACACTCGATACTTTCAACGTCACTTGCCTATTTCTGCTGGTATGCTTTTTATTAATAATTTTACAGCCGTAAAAATTTATAAGTCATTTACCGGTTTAGATTGTGTCGATCAATTTCTTACTGAAATTGAGATGATAGGGAAATATATTGTAACACATTATTATAAAAATTATAAAAAGAAAATAATTATTACTGATGAACAACGTTCCCTCTAATTTTTTAGATATCTGAGCGGAAAATGTGCGGCGTGAGCAGTAAATTTAGAGAACAAGATTTAGAGAGCGGAAAATTTGCATGGAAATTAATTAAAACAAAAATTAAAAAATTAAATATTTAATTTATTATATATGTAATTAATTTTTTTGTATATAATTCATATTTATGGCTAAAGCTACATATTGACTTAGTAATTAATGCATATTAATACTTCATTTATTTATGCAATTTACATTTCATAATGTACATACTTATCTTATAATATTCTTTTTAAATTTAATTATTTGGATTTATAAAAGAAAATATATAATATTAAACGACGGAATGTGCACTACGGCATTTTTTCACGTCTATCTTTTTCATTGGCTCAATATTGATAAACTTCATTAAATCTATATTTTTTTGAGACAATAAATGTGATTTTATTCGCATCAAGCATTCCAAATGATTAATTTCAATTCTATTTCTAGATTTAGTTTTTATAGAATTCATTAAACTGAATCCACGTTCACAATCGCAACTGGATGCTAGAAATGTTGAGCTAATGTCTAGTAAAAATTTCAGTTCATTGAATTGGTCATCTTTTAAAACGAAATTCACCAAGTCCGTGAATGTTTGAATTGAACCAGCTTTGTATTTTTCGGCCACAATAAATTTTAATGTGGTATATTGCTGACATATCGTCTCTGCTGCAGTGTTATTAAAATTGGGAATAAACATAGAATATTTTCGTACTAACTTTAGAACACTTTCTTTCCCAAATTCAAAGTTAGTAGTGTTTGCTATTGCATCAGGATCGAATGCATACCACTCTATAAAATCTTCTTCAGGGAACCTACTCTCCAAGTGTTTACATAAAAGTTCAATTAATCGAATAATTGCAGATGTATCAACGTCATTGTTTGATAGAGCTAAAAGTTTCTTGACATCATCACTCCAATATACTACATCACTCAAATACTGACTTTTCAGTTTATTTATAGTTCCTTTTGCAAACTGAAGAGCTTCCAATGATGTTAAACCACTTCTTTGAAATAATTTGGTTAGTGCAGCAAGGTCGCATAAAACTTCATTTAAAATTACTATTGCAACATGGTATTGTGGATTTTTAAGCATTTTCAAACAATATTTGCTAATAGGATCATTAAAATTTTGGACCTTTTCGGTGCAGTAGTCAATTAGGGTATCATAATTTCGAATTAAAGCTTTCACGGCAAAGTGTCTAGAAAGCCATCTTACTTCATTGAGTGGTCGAAACGCTAGTGCATCACATTCTGTTAAATTAGCCATTTCTTGAAATTGTTCTTTCCTTATAGACGATTGGTGAAACATAGTGTAAACTGTCCTCAAAAGTGTTTCGATATCCTGCATAATCGAGACATGTCTCCAAGCATCATCTATGGCAAGATCTTCTTTGTGGGCTACGCAATGTTGTTCAGATAAATGCTTAATTTCATGTCGAAGTCGTGCTGCTACACCATTATTTTTTCCTAACATAACTGAAGCTCCATCAGAAGTAAAGAGTTTGTAAATTTAGATTATTGTCAGCATAAAATGCTTTAATTGCTTCTACAATAGAAATGCTGTCGCAACCGGTCATTTTTAAAATACCACAAAATTCAGTTCTGTATACAAATTCACATTCTGGTCGATATTTCATGTATACTATTAATATTTTCTGTACAGAAATATCTGTACTTTCATCTATTGTCAGTGTATGGAAACTCGATTTACGTAATTCATTAATGAATTTTTGTTTTATTATGAAATGTATACATTCGACAAATTCATATGCATAATTTTTACTATGCCATGAATGAGGAATTGATACATACTTAGCCATATGTTCATGTATTGCTTGCATCAAAAGCATAGATGTATTTATTTGGATTCCAAGTATCACATTATCAATAAGAATTGTTACCATATTCTGATCAGATCGCTTGCGTTCAGCCAAATCGGCTCTGTTCTTAGAAGTTTCTGGCGTTTCGTTTAAAAGACGTAAAATTCCACCTCCCATTCGATTCCTTATGGTAAATACAGAATCAGTATGAACCTTTTGTTTTAAATGTCTTTTTAAATAATCTAATTTCCAGTCACTCCATTTTTTTCCACTAGAAAATTCTCCTGGAGCACTTACTTCTGAACAAAATTTACACGTAACTTCATCTTTTTCAATACAGTAAATGAAAATTTCTCCAATTTTAACTTTTATGGTTTTATTAGATGAAGTTGGCATTTGTGTTTCAACCAGCTCATCTAGCCACTCTTTTTTGAAAATTGACGATGTTTTCCTTTTTTTTGTTTAATCTTGACATATTAAAAGGTTTCTTTCTAGTAAGAAGTTTGATAAACTAGAATAAATTAATATGTAAGAATAAGCTATTATAAGAGTTAAATCCATCTTTAGATCCATCTTTAAATTTGCAGCAAAAATCTTGAAACTAACAATATATATTAATCAAAGAATTTATAAATAACAAGTTTTAATTAATTCACAAAAACCGCAAATTCCTAATTATTAAAACAACAAGATATCTAACTCTCCCCTTCTTAAGACTTTTTCCACTTCTTCAGCCACTCGATTCTTCTTTCTTTCGTTCCTTCTTGTGAATGTAGTTCGACTCGATGAGGTGATAGAAATCTGGCGATTTTATATGGGCCATCGTATTGCATACCATCCCTGTGCCTGTTCTGCGGCTCTTTACGTACGAGTACCTCCTCCCCCACCTCGAAAACACGAGTGCCCCTCTTTGTCTTATCAATAGCTCTCATAGTGTCTGCGGCTTTACTCGAGTTAAATCTCGCATCTTCGATTCTTTCGCTTCTTGATATCTCGGCTTGTTTCAGGTTAGAGTATAGGTTAACACTCCGTCCATAAATTATCTCAAATGGTGATAAACCTGTAGCACTTTGTCGACTGCTATTTATAGTGAACTCTATTCTGTGTAGAAGTTCGTGTCAGTTTCTCTCTTCACATCCACCTGCCAATGTTGCTGTAATAAGATCTCTTATCGTTCGTATGGCTCTTTCGGCTAAACCATTTGATTGGTGCTGATAAGGTGAGCTGAATTCCTGTTTGATTCCAAGTTTCTGTAGCTTCTGTCTTAGGAAATTCCCTTCGAAATTTCGGCCTCTATCTGTTAAAATACTCTTCGGTTTTCCAAATCGATAGATCCAACTATTAAGTATTGTTTTGAAAATGGTCCCTTCGTCTTGCTTTGTGATTGCAGTTAAAGAAATCAGTTTGCTAAAACGGTCCACCATTACTACCATATATTTTTTTTGGCGTTTATTTCCATGTAAGCCACATCTATAACAATCTGTTCTAGGAATTCAGAGCTATATCTAGGAATAAATGTTTCCTTGGTTCTTGTCTGATCGATCTTTCTCTTAGCGCAGATCTCGCAACATTGTAAACAGAGTTGGATTGTTTCTTGCATTTTCGGCCAATAAAATATCTTTTCCATATAATGAAATAATTTCTTAACTCCAATGTGACATAGTTCTTCATGTAGCGTTGTTGTTAACAGGCCTGCAAATGTTTCTGGGACTAACATTAAGATATTTTTGTTCTTTTCTACTGTTATTAATCCTCCATAAATTTGTGTATTTTTTACGTTAAAAGGAAAACAATTCTTTTTCTCCCGTGTACATCCATTTTCCAATATCTCTCGCAGCTCTTGAAACCGAATGTCCTTTTGTTGTTGTTCCCATACTTTTTCCATAGCTTCTGTTCTTTGGATAGTATATATATATATATATATATATCTAATCTTTGATTTTCCTTCCTTAGCTTCTTCATGTCTTGTTTGACACTGGGTGCAAACCATACTTTTTAATCTTGATAGTCCATCTGCATTTGAGTGTTCTTCGTCTTTCCGATATTTTAGTTCAAAATCATATTCCGACAGGTTAGCTAACCATGTTTGGAATTGCGGACTGATTGGCGGTTTTGTAGTGTTCATGAAAACCAATGCCTTGTGGTCGGTGCGAATTATGAATTTTTTTCCGTACAGATATTCTCTAAAATGCATGACGTATTCATGTACGCGAGCAGTTCTTTCCTGGTTACACAGTATCCCTTTTCATGTGATGACATATGTCTCGAGCCATAAGCTATGACAGATTCTTCTCCATCTTCTTTAATTTGACTCAAAACTGCACCAATGGCTCCGAAACTAGCGTCTGTGTCTAAGATAAAAGTCCTATCTTCTCTTGGAAAATCAAGGATAGGTGCTTCGCACAACCGTCTCTTCAGAGTTTGGAAGCTCTCATTGCATTCTTTAGTCCAATTTATATCTTTATCGCATCCAGATGTTGCAGCGTATAATGGTTCGACGATTTTTGCATAGTCTTTGATGAATCTTCTATAGTAGTTCGTTAATCCGAGAAACGATCTCAATTGTTTTGAACATTTTGGTACTTCTGCTTTCTCGATCTCTTCCACTTTCTTCCTGTTTGTCTGGATACCCTTCTCGTTAATTGTGTGACCAAGGAAACACAATTCTGTTTTATTGAATTTGCATTTTTCTGGATTTATCTTCAGTCCTGCCAATTTAATTCTTCTGAATATTTCCCTTAATAGCTCATCGTGGTCTTTTTGACTTTTACCATATACCAAGATATCATCTAGATAAACTACTACTCCCTTGAACAGCATTCCTTCTAGCACTGTGTGCATCAGTCTCTGGAATGTCGCAGGAGCTGTTGCTAAGCCAAACGGTAGTCTATTGAAGCAAAATTGTCCTTCTCTTGTACTGAATGCAGTCATTTGAATTTCTGGAGCCAACTCCACTTGATAATACGCCTGACCTAAATCGATTGACGAAAATACTTTTGCATTCGCGAGACAGTCTAGTAAGAATTTGGTGTTAGGCATAGGAAATGACTCTTTTTCTGTTATGGAATTTAATCCACGATAATCTACACACATCCTGATAGATCCATCTTTCTTCCCTACTATAACTAACGGGGCATTCCAAGGACTCTTGCAACATCGAATAACATTTGCTTTCATTAACTCTTTTATCAGTTCTTCAATCCTTTTCTCCATGTGCATTGGTTGACGTCGAGGATGTTGCATTATTGGGCCTCCTGTTATCCGCATCTCATGTCAAACTAAGTTTGTAAATCCCAGATCGAATTTCGATGCCATAAAAATTCCGCCGTATTCCCTGATCATTCCTTCAATATCTTTATTATTGTCACCTGCCATCGCCACTAGTGCTTTATTTATTCTTTCTTCATCAGTGTAAATTTTGTTTATCAATGACGTTTCTATATTATTGATTTTCACTAACTTTACTCCAAACTCTTTCATTGTATCAATGCCCCCTATGAATTCGGGTCTGATCTCTTTTACCACTACTACTGTGATTATTTTGGTCTTCTGATTCCATGTGGCCGGTATAGTCATGTATCCCATTGCTTCTTCACCTCCAGTTGAAAAAACTCCGCACAATAATATCATACTACGTTTAAGTTCTGGTTTGCCTATTTTCTCCCACAAACTCTTGCTCATGACTGTTACTGATGCTCCAGAATCCCATAACATCTCTGTTTCGGCATTATTCAACATTATTTTACTCCAATTTCTTCCATCTTTCGTCTGGTACATCTCTTCTTCTGCCTCGCCTCTTCGTCGTTCATTTCTTATTTCACAATTTATTGTCTTGACTCCACCGACGAAATGAAACCCATGGAGTCGCTGTTGTTTTTTCCGTCTTCTCTCAATATAGTATATGTTTCAGGGACATTGTATCTATCTTCCATGTCGCTGTGAGCAGTTCTGAAATCCTGGCTGTTCTCGGTGTAATCTCTTCTTTCAGATTTTGAATCTTCTTCTTCTATGCACGCTATCCTTTGATATCGGTGTGGAACCTCTTTCCGTAACGAAAAACAATCTCGGAAACCGTGACCTTCCTTGCCACATATCAGGCATTTATTTCCCAGTGGACACTCATACCTTCTGTGTCCCTTTTCGCCACAGCAAAAACAATCACCTACCGATAATTTTGGGACCGATGCTTGTGGTAGTCCTCTACTTTCGTTGTACAGCCTCCTTGCTATATTCTTCATGGATATTGTTGGCAGCTTCCTTTCTGAGCTATTCGGGATTCTCGCATTTCTCAAGAATTGTTCTCTTGGAGATTGTTCTCGACGACCATGGTTATTTCCTTCATATTGTATTGGTCCGCGTATAGGATATTCGTCTCTTCTTGATCTGTGGTGACTAAATCGGTCTTCTGATTGCCTTCTTTGTGGTGATGTAGGCATGGGATTTTGGGTATTCTGTTGAATTCTCATCTGCCCTCCTTCAGTCACGCTAGCGTATGTTCTTTGACCGATTGCTTTAACAAATTCTGTTTTATGGTTTCCATTTTTGTTACTTTCAAATATTTTCGCCAATGATCTCGTTTCTTCAATTTTTGTTTCTGGTTTCGTCAATAGTATCTCCCGCAGTCTCGCATCGCGTGCTTTATTTGCGATGAGATCTTGAACAATATCTTCTTCTGATCGTCCTGAATTTACAACTTCAGCTAAAGCTTTTCTTAGCCGTATCTCAAAAGCTGCAAACCTTTCATCATCTTCCTGTTCCATAGCTGCCAATTCTCTGATTTTGTCAGTTATAGATTTTGTAATTGTGAACGTATTTAAGAACCACGCTTTGGCTTTTACATATGTTGTTTCTGTTTCTCTGACGTTTCCCCACAATGTCTTTGCTTCTGCCACTAATAAAACATCGAAAGTGCTTGTCAATCGCTGTCCATTTGTCAGCAACCATTCTTCTATATCTCTGATCCATTCTTCGGCTTCTTTTAAACCTCGTCCATCATATCGTCTGATGTTCAGTGTGAGCATGTCTTGGCATGATTTCGGTAGGCATTCCATTAGCGATTTTGTCGATTTCGAAATGGCGTTGATATTTTGATTTTCGGCGTGGTCGCCAGTTAAATCCATCTTTAGATCCATCTTTAAATTTGCAGCAAAAATCTTGAAACTAACAATATATATTTAATCAAAGAATTTATAAATAACAAGTTTTAATTAATTCACAAAAGCCGCAAATTCCTAATTAATTATTAAAACAACAAGATATCTAACTATAAGCATTATGAAAAAAAATTAAAGAAATGTTAAAATGTGATTTATACTTACATTTGGAATTATATGTGTCGTACCTTCTATACTATAGGTCTAAATACTAACCCTAGTATAGGTAGATAAAGGGTGTTAATTCCAAATACCCATGCAAGAGCAAAGTGAAAGAATAAATAACGACAATATGTTTGATAGTTTTGTATTAATTAATATAATCTATAATAAATATAGTATTATTATAAATTAAATATAACTTAGAAATAATTCTTTTTGAATATAGAATAATTTATAATTATAAAATTAATATGATAATTTTATTTAGCAGATTGTTTGTTTAGCAGATTGTCAGGATTTATTTTTTTTGTCCTAGAAATTTGAAATTTATTAACTTATTTTCATTATTGCAAATACTTTAAATTTTACCACAATCTCCAGTTATAAAACAAATTAGTTTTTTTTAAGTTGAACAAACACGAATTTACTTAGTTGCACAGTTATAGAGATACTAATGAAAATATTATAACTAACAAAAGCATAAAATAAATTGCCATGAAATTTAAGAATGCAAAAATAAAAAACGACCGTTGCTATGGTAAATATGAAAGAAAGCCGGTAGTTTGATGAAAGTAACTAACTTTTTTTTCATGGGGTTTTATTTTCAAAATTTTGAATATGTTTTTCTAATTTTTTTTAAATATGTTGTATATACTTTGTATAGGAATATAAATAATTTTGTAACAATATTTCTAAAAATTAAAAAAAAACAAGTGCGCGAATGATTTCTAGCAGCCGCGCAGCTTAGAGGGAACATTGCTGATGAACAACAATTAATGTTTGAAAACAGCACATCATGCTATTTGTGCAATAAACATTTAGCTAGTCCAGTTATGGACCATGACCATTTTACCGGTGTATATCTTGGTGCCGCTTGTACGACTTGTAATCTGTCGAGACAAATTAGACATACCCTTCCTGTCGTATTTCAAAATTTAAAGGGTTATGATATGCATCATATCTTAAAATTTGGCCTTTCAAAATATCATTCGTGGAATATTAGCTATATTCCTTTAACCAGCGAGAAATTCCTTAGTCTTTTTGCTAG
>CAUHTR010002017.1:0-66085 GCA_959609185.1 Schmidtea polychroa | reverse complement strand
AAAAGAATCGAAAATAGAAATTAAACGTCTACATTATGTAAATGTTTATAACTTTAAATAAACAACTTTATTACATTATCACATAATCAAAAAATATACAGACTTCAAATGTTATTTTACATTTTATGATTTAGATATTTTATCAACTATTAAACATTTTACTCAATTAATAAGATTTAATAGATAAAAATCAAAAAATATAAATTTAAAATTTAAAATAAAGTTTTTAAAAGCCATTTAAACAAATTAGAAATATTAATTTGTATTTGAATGTCAAAAGTTATATCGATGCGGTTTTCTTGATGTAAAATATTTTCTTAAATATTTACGCCATTTTCTAAAAATGTAATTTTAGATAATTTGGCTTACATGTGACAATTTTAATGGTCTTTAATATACGGCGAAATGAAGAGACTAGTCGGGAATTATAAGACTTAACTTTTTACATTATGAATATTACTTAATATTATTAATTTCAATAATTAAATCTTTGAGATATTATAAAAGGCATTGTTTAAAAATAATATTTCAAATAAACAATGAGATTAGATCATAAGTTAAATTTCTCCCACAAAGCCAGAAGATTAGATAAATAGATATAAATGCCAATAGATATATATAAGTAAACAAACGAGTCTTCTAAGAGTTTGAAATATTTTTCTAAGTTTCGGGAAAATTTAATAAATAATAATTTTTATTGCATTTCTATGATATTTTCAATATTATGTTTTAATAAGGTTCATAGACTTGTAGAAATGAATATTATCTTACGAAATTATTAAAAATTAAAATGGGCATCACGAATTTTGATGTTTTAATAAAGTGAAATTAGGCTAAAATTAACTATTTCAATAATTTGACTTACCTTTCCTATCACCTATTAAAACAAATATATAAGCAAGTAAATAAGAAAGAAACTTATCTTATAAATGTAGGTTTCTGTTTTTATTCAAACAACTTAACGAATTTGTCAATAATAGTAGGTAGTTAGTAGCTCCCTGAAACACCCCCCCCCCTAGAAAATAATTTTTATTTTAGAAATTTTTTTTGCTCATGATTATGTAATTGAAAATTTCTGACTATAGTGAGGGGTCTCGGTTGATCCTGGGATTTTCAATACAAATATCAGTGTACACTAAAATTCCGACTATCACTAAAAAAGCATTGATATTTCTGACTATATAATGAGAGGGTCTCTTGGATCCTAAGATTTTCAATACAAAAGAGGTTCTATACAAAAAAGTCATGATATTTCTGACTATAGTGAGGGGGTCTCGATTGATTCAAGTATTTTCAATACAAAATCCGACTATCACTAAAAGGCATGTTAAATTAATTATAATTAGGGTGGGTCTCCTTGGTTCTGGGATTTTCAATGCAAAAGGGGTCTTCAATAAAAAAGCATAGTAAATTAATGATAAATGGTCTAAAAAATTTAAATTAAAGTAAATTATGGGTTAAATAAATTAATTAAATAAATAAATTAAGGTCCAAATTTTTAAATTTAAGTAAATTAAGGGTCTTAAAATCGAATTAAAGTAATCAATGGGCTCAAATGAGTAAAGTAAATTATGGGTCTAAAAATTGAATCAAAGTAAATTATGAGCTTAAATAAGTAAATAATGGTTTAAAAATTGAATTAAAGTAAATTATGGTCTCAAATATTTTAATTAAAGTAAATTGATGGCTATATTTAGTAAACAAGTGTTAAATTAAGTAAATTTAGGGCTAAATTTTAAAGTTAAGTAAATTAAAGTTAAAAATTTTAAATTAAAGTAATAATTTAAAATTATAGTAAATTAATGTAGTAAATAAGTTAAAGTAGGAATTTTAAATTTATTATCAAAAAGTTTGAATAACAACCACATTAATAATCCAGTAAATGTAAAGTGATGATTTCTTGGTAGCAGCATTTATTATTTAAAACAATAAAGTGATAATTTAAGCCTTCATTATCATTTGTGTTTGCCAATATTAATTAATTCCTTCAGTGGATAGTGATCAGGCACTTGATAACTGAGATTATCTTTGCAGATTAATTATTTGAAAAATTTCATCAATTAGGTTTTGATTAATTTGTAAACTTTAATTGGTGTGGTTTTGTCATGCGCACAATGATTACGGCGCCGATTTTATAATATAAATCTTAGTATTAAGTTTATTGATATATAATTAAATGAATAAACCAATGATTTAAATATAAGAAAGATCCACTAAAAAAATTGTTTTACGGGATATTTCAATGGTTTACCGGTTATTATTAACATTGTCGACTTCGCAGTATAATAGTATGGGTAAGGATGATGAGCCTAAATTTATGTTGGTATTGCGTGCTCAGAAAGTTTCACAGGTTATAAGACTGATTATAAAATATGTAAGTAGTTGAGAATTATAAATTATTTTTTTAAATTTTTTAGATTAATTATAAAATAAATTAAAATATTATATTAAAATAAAATTATTTAATTTTAATTTTAATTCAAAAAATATTTTTTTAAAAAATTAATAAAATTTGCTTTTATAAAATCAATAATATATATAGTTTCTTTCTATCCTACATGATTTTGTTAGTGAAACCATCGAAATATATCGTAAAACAAAATTTGAATGAAACTTCCTTATTATTGAATCTATGTTCTTGAATTTAGTAATTTGTCTTTTTAATAATTCTTATTTTTGTATTAAAAAGATCATAACTAAAAATAAAATAATAATAATTTATCAATTATTAATTTTTCATTTCCGATGTCAAACGTTTTTGATGAATTTTAAAATAAATAATTGAATGATTAAATTGTTACAAAATCAATTTCTAATTTTAAAAAATCGCTGCCTTAATGAGTTTAGTCTGTTTTTAAATTCCATTAAAAATGAGACAAAATTGGCATTTGTATTATTTTCTATTTCAATAGTGAAAAAGGAAAATTAAATTTATATTATCAAAATAAAAATAAATACATTTGGTTTCATGGAACAACATCAACTACAATATAATGCGGGACATTTAAAACCTCATATTATAAAAGCACATAAACTAGCCCGTGTTGATTTCTCTACACCAAATTCTACTGGATAACATTTATAATTTTAAAAAATCAATAAATTTTATAATATAGGTAACATTGTGACATACCTATGTGTTGAGAATCTCAGTACACCGTATAACACATTTATTATAGACGTTTCTAGCTAGGACAGCGGAATAAATGTTCTTGAACTCCCATTTCAGTTCCCTGTACCTGTTTCTGAATGATTTTTAGCAAGAAGAGGTATGGAGGTAATGCAAAAGCAAATATTCTCTAAATCAATTATTACACCTAACAATACTAATTGGTATGTAATAATTAGGTACGTGATGCGTTCAATAATTACCAGGACTATCCTATAAAATATAGTAGTACTTTAACAATATTCTAGTAAAATCATAATATATTATATACAACTACAAAAATATGATTGGTTTTAATATTCACTCGCATAGCAACGTAAAAGAGTATATTTTCAATGTGTTGTCTAATCATGTTATATCATGTTGAGTATCGAAGTGTGATTAAATTCCTTGTTTTGCGTGATGTATAAATATGTTGAGGATACCTAAATAATAAATAATATTATAAATAATTAGAATAACTTGGGGGGGGGACCGATAGGGTGATTGGGATAGCACTCTGAAACTTGGAGAAGAAAACAGAAAAGAAAAAAAATGAGAAATGAAGAAGGAATAACATAACAAAAGAAATGCAACAAGCGGAGAAAGGTCACTTATAATTATCAAGTGCAAGAAAGCAAAAATGAATTACAAAATTGGGGGAAAAACAAAACATGAAAACAAAATCGTAGTCTTCGAACTTTCAGAGATAACGTCAGAAATAGAAAAAAGTATGGGAAATACCCGATGCAAAAATGGAAAAATGTGACAAATTATCCCGAGTGTCGAACTATCAGTGATAACTCAAGAGCTATACAAATTATCGAGAGACAGGAATGGAAAAAATTAATGGTTGAGGAAAAATTAAAAAGATAGTCGAGAAAATAATTTTGAATTAAACAGTAGAAAAAATTAGAGAAATTGGGAATTAGAGAAATCAGAAGAGAGAAATTGGAAATTGAAAGAAGACTAAACGGTGTGAGCAAACTAAGTTCAATAAGAAAGGTTTAAAGTATATTGAATAAATTCAAGTTAAAGCAAAGGAGAATTCACTTTAATTTATCAGACTATTGAGTCGGATCAGTCTGTGAATGAAGCCTACATAGCCTTGTTCTTGTGTTAAAATATACAGCTCCTGGCGGCTTTCTTTAGCCCCTTGTCCGGTACTTATTGAACCCACCTAGTTATCAAATTCTCTCTAACTAGAGAAAACTTATAGTTTGAGTTATAAAATTAAAACACATCGCAATTTAAATGGTTTTTAAATTCATTTGGTGGGAAATTTAAAGTTTTCACAGAAAAAAGAATCTTCGAGACCTTTTAAAAATTCGTTTTTTGTCGTCGATGACCATGACCTTTCATATTTTAATTGAAAGACGATTAAATATATAACATAAAACGAAGATATATGTAAAGAAAATGTATAGACTTGTTATCATAACTCATTACTATTTTTCAATAAACTTTTAAAATTGTGCATCTAAATTTGAGTAATAAGTTTATAACAATAAAATATTTTGAAAGGAATTCTTTTAAATTGACATTCAATCTTGCTACACAGGGAGTGTGTTACGTATAACTCACGTAGTTTTAGGTGAACCTTAAAAGATTTTTAAAAATTTTAAAAAAGTATTATCTAGTGAAAAATTTTATAGAAACTAGGAAAACGTTTTAACAATCTAAAATCATTTTCACATCAATCTTCTGTTTTTCTACATTTATAGCTTTAATTATCCATACTTATCTTCAAAGTCGTTCTCAACTGCATAAAACAGCATTCTTAATGTAAATCTTTCAAAATACATGATGTAAAGTCCGTTAATCTGTTATTAAACATTCTTAAACTTCTGACATTATTGTAATAATTACAATAGTCTAAAAGTATCTACAAAGCAGGGAAATGTGACATTGTTCTTAGTTTAGTTTTAGCTTGTGAAATCATATTATTTTTAATAGAGATATTGTAATACGAATGCAACATGAATGCATGATTCTGATTGGTTCATTTTGTTACTATAAATGTAAATGAAAAATTCTTTAAAAATAAAAGAAGTTAACAATTTTATTCATTGTTGCAGCGACAAACACATCATGCGTCTCCAAACTTATGCAGCGTTAAATATTGGAGATTAAAATAATTTAAAGATGTTAAAATCAATGATAGAAAGGGTATATCAAAAACAAGAATTTTCGCAAAAGAATTTGAATTCTTACCTTCGCCCTTTCAACAAAGATATATATTGATGTAAGGGCACAAAAAATAATAGTTAAATAACTGAAATTATCTTTACCATTTTTCTCCCTGAAATCATCGCTTCTAAGAAAATTCTAAAATAATTTAAAGTTAAAAATTAATAGTACAGCACTGTCAGTAAACTTTATAATCTACCATGTAAAATTACGTGTGAAACTTTAAACAAAAAAAGTATTAAACCAAACTGCTTCATCCTTTATATGGATGTAAAACTTATTTATATTCTTGTAATTGGTTTCATAAATTGTTTGCTTCAAATATCTATTTGAATTTTCATCTCTTCAATCTTCTTATTTTTATGAACTAGATCCAATAATTGGTTACAGAAATGTTTGTTATTACAATCGCATCATTTGACAAAATAAAATTTTAAATCTAGAAAATGACAGAAGTAAAAAGACAGAAGAATTCAATAGAAATCACATGCAAACTGTTAGAGATCTTTGCAGACTTCCTAAAATTTCTGTCAAAATTATATATCCTAAGTTTTCTGACAGAATCGCAATATTTTGGCATTGTGCCTTTTAGAGTTTTTGTTTTTATTCACAACTCCTCGTATTTAAAACATCCATAATTGAGAAATTTGAATAATAAATATTTAATTTTTTACCACATGATTAGATAATAAAAAATTCAAAAAGATTCAAATATCTGAATATATTCCATTCATTTTAAATTATATTCAAAAAATTTCAAATTCAACAATTAATTTTCATTTAAAATTTTAAAATTTTCAGTTTATATTCAATTTTTTACATCATTAACTTTAGATGCGTAGGTTGGAGGCCAAGGGCAATTTGCTCGGGACGATGGCATAAGGCGGCGCTAAAAGAGGATTTATTGTATTTTGGTTGGACTTAAAATTTTACAAAGTTTGCCTCAGAAGTCATAAAGAAACAACTGTAGTTTCCTTCCTTCATCAAATCTTTTGTTTAAAACAAATATTGATAGCAACAGTCTTATTCATAGGGTGAGAGCTGAAGATGCTCTTAGGTTCACTCTGATGTAATGGTATGTAATTCAGTTGGAACCGGTATGTGGCCTAGCTGCGTACAGGGGCCGCAATAGTGATGCCATTAATTGTATAGATAATTTTGCCGCCTGGATGCCGCTGACTTCATGTGATAGCATTATATAAGTAAATCTGTACTTGGCTGAGATCTTGAAAAGCATTGTCATAAACCATAGAAGTGTCTAGCCAGGCTGGAAATTGATATTTGGCTCACACTGAATCTGAGTCACGACTACCAATGTCCAGTCTCTACAAAATTACATCTGGTATTAAATTTTAAATAATGTTGTCCTATGCATACAATGCATTCTATCTCCATACATTGAATGATTCATTTCTGGCTAACATAAGACTTTGAATACAGGTTTATAGTATTGTTTTAATATTTATGTGATTATCTACTTCGTCGTTGATATACCTAATTAATTTGAATCAAAATAAAATATAATAATTTATTTTTATACAAAGGAAAGTTGATATCATTCTAAACAAGAGACATCAAGAAATTGATTCGTTACTATAAGGGTAAATTTAATTATAAAATTGAACATAGTAACACATCAACTAATTTATGCAGTGAAAAATACAGTGCAATAACTATTAGTCATATTTAATGTATGCATTACTATTTATTTTTTATTTCATTGTGTCGGATGGTGATGATGTCTTTCCCAATTTGCGCTTTTCTCTGCGTATGGAAAAAGAGAAAAAAAGATATTAGTCTATGCTTGGATTTCAGACAGCTGAATGGAGTAACAGAGAGGCAGGCATTCCCAATGCCAAACATAGACGAGATGTTAGATTTGTTAGGAGGGTCTGTTTATTTTGGCTCAATCGATCTTGGTAATGCATATTACCAAGTGGAGTTAGCCGAAGAAGCGCAAGAGAAAACAGCATTCCTCAACAAAGAAAGGGCAATACTGTTTCAATAGAATGCCGTTCGTAATTGCTGCAGCACCAGGTACGTTGCAGGAAATGATGACAAAGGTAATAGGCAAAATAAATGGAGCAATGGTGTATTTGGACGACATTTTGATTTATTCGAACAATAAAGAAAACCATTATACAATACTCAGTGAAGTATTGAAAGTGATCGATGAAGCAGGACTAAAGATTAACCCAGAAAAGTGTCAAATAATAAAGAAAGAAATCAGATTTTTAGGAGACATAATCAGTAAAGAAGGAGTAAAAACCGATCCTTCTAAGATTCAGGCTATACAAAACTTTGGAAAGCCAAGTTGCGTAAAAAAACTTCGAAGCTTTCTAGGCATTCGCAATTATTATAGAAGATTCATCAGTGAGTATGCAAAGAAAGCAAGGATGTTAGAACAATTATGTAGCGGTCCGAGTAACAAAAAACTGGAATGGACTGAAGGAACGAATAACGTATTCGAGAGATTGAAGTTAGCACTCACAACGGCACCGATCCTATGCTTTCCGGATCTGAGAAAGGAGTTCATTTTAGATACTGATGCCAGTTTTGATACCATTTGATACCATTCACAAAGAGATAAAGATGGAAAGGAGAGAGTAATTGCGTATGGATCACACTCGATGACGAGCCATGAAAAAGGATATTGCATTACAAGGAAGGAACTATTGGCGGTATTCTATTTTTGTATGCATTTTAAGCACTATTTCTACGGAAGGAGATTCACGCCAAGGACAGACCACAAGGCGATCACGTTTATGATGACAACCAAGAAGCCAATTGCTTCACAATTCCAAACCTGGATCAATTATTTGAGCAGTTTGGAAATAATCGGTGAATATAGAAAAGGTGTTAATCACCAAAATGCAGACATAGAACTAAATGTGAAACGTGTGTTCAATGTCAAATGGCTCACGAAGAAGCTAAGAAAGGAAAGATAAAAACTAGATTACTAGACTCAATCAGAGAAGAAGGTAGAAGCACCAATCAACAAATAAATTTGGAAGAAGAATTACGAAAGAAAACGATGATACCTGAAAACGAGATACAAGAAACCATAAAGGAAATACATAGACTATTGTGTCATGTGGGAGTCGAGAAGATAGCTGATTATATGAAAGATAGATATATTGGGAAAACCTGTGGAGTCAGATTCAGGAAACTATTCGAAGTTGTGAGACTTGTCAAAAAACCAAGGCTATAACAATTACAACGAAGGAACCAGTAAAAAAACTAGAATCAACCGAAATGTTCGAAATTATATTTGTGGATATATGTGGACCAATCCAAGAAACAAAAGGACGTAAGAAGTATATATTGGGTATAATAGACCAGTATAGTAAGTATCAAGTCTTGACAGCTATAACAAGACAAGACGAGGAAACAATAAAGAAAACGATTTTAGAAAAATGGATTTTAAGATATGGGTGCCCAAAGGAGATAAGAGTTGATTGTGGGAAGGCGTTTGAATCAGGAATGATGAGAGAATTCACAAAGAAACTTGATATCAAGTTATGTTTTTCGAGTCCATACCATCACCAAACAAATGGACAGGTAGAAAGGCAATTCAGGACAATACGAGAGCTGATAAATGCTACTTTACGAGATAGAAGGAAGACGGATTGGGCAGATATACTACCAGAAGTCGAATTTACATTAAATGCAACCAAACAAAAAACGACAGGAAAAAGCCCGACATAGTTTCTGGAAAAAAGATTAGTAGGGAGACATGGTACGGGTCAAAAGAAAAACAGGTAAAGGAAGAACAAGAAGAACAAACAAGAAGGAAATTTGACGTAGGAGAAGATGTGTTAGTAAAATTAGAAACACGCAACAAAAGCCAGGACAGATATGAGGGACCATATAAAGTAATCGAGAAAGTGCATGACAGACGATATATCTTAAGAAACTAGAATGAAAAAAAAAGATTGAAAGAAATGTGGAAAAACTAAAAAAATTTCTTAAGGAGGGGATATGAGGAAGTTTAAAGATTCTTAAAGATTAATTAGAAATTTTGTTAAATTTAAAATATATTTTTATTGAAAAATATTTTAAAAAGAAGACCGAAATTTATCATTTTTAAAAAATATTTTTTTTCAAAAATTATTTTAAGAAAAACTGAAATTTGTTTAAATAACAAAAAATAAGAAGAGAAAAGTTTTTGAGTATATAATTTATTAAATAAAATTTATGGAATTATTTAATGATTTGAAAACGGATATTAATATTCGCACGGATGAGAATCCTAATAGTGATAATTCTTAATTAATTTATCTGATAAATAACGTTTAAAAATTAAAAATTAAGTTCTGATTTCAGCTGAAAAGAGCTAATTGTGATATATAGGAATCCTATATTATAGGATGTTGTTTAAATAATGTTTATTTTCCCGCTCATTAAGTGCATTTTCATTACTTTATCAAAAACTTCCAAATTGTGAGTTCATTTAAATTTATATCAACAGCAACGAAACAAAAGCGTCATGTCTAAATTATCGATAAATATTGTCGAGAGAAGTTCAAAAACATGGCCAAGGAATTTGAAAAATCAAGTATAGAATACAGTACAGCAGTTATAGAATTCCAATAGTTTAACAATCACTTGAAATAATTGCTGCTTCAACTAAGCTCTTCTCGTCTATCTAATCAAAATTCCATAGAACTTCAAATAAGTTATATATAGCGGAAACACATAATTGCCTATTTTCTCATGCCACAGTATGGGTAGCAGCATGGTTCCCTGATCAGCATTTTAATGGCCATGTTTATGACGAGCTCTTTGGTACCTCTAAATTCCGATATCAGAAGGCAATGAAATGCTTCAAAAGAATCAGATATTGATGTTCCCCGTTCTAATATTGTGGCTGAAAGAGCAATGTAGATAATGAAAGGCCTTTCGAGAAAATGCAAAAGTGATAAATACTTAAACCTCAGATTTTTAAATACAAATTTAGACTTATAAACATTGTAAATAATAAATGTTTGGGTAAATGCTAGAAATAGTGTGGTTTAAATTAAAAAGTGTGGTTTAAATAAATTATTGTATCTTATAAAAAATAGTAAGTTTTAACAAATTGCTTTAAATATGAGCAACTGTAGGCATGTGGGGTAAGTTTTTAAGGGAAGTAATCGCATTCGCAGTTGAAGTCAACAATCAAAGAATTGGTGGTTATGACCAACATAACATTTCAAGAATAGTTTTATAGTGCTGGTTGAAAACAGAAACGCTCAAACTATGATAGGCGTTATATCCAATAATGTTCTCACTGGAACTACTATGAACTTTCATTTTCGATACTTAAAATTGCTAGATGATTGAGTCGATCTTCACCAGTTGTGCTTCTTTGCCATGTTTTTATTGAATTTGTCAGCCTGCTGAATGATCTTTCAGTTGAAGAAACCGTAACTGGTAAGGTACAAAACAGTTTAATGGCGAGGCAGATATTAGCAAATATACCTTGCAGTTTTTTGTCATAAATTGCATTCAGAAGTTTAATTGGACTTCTTTCAGTTCCGAAAACTGTTTTGTGAATACTTTTAAGGTGAAGGATTTCGTGCAGTAAGTCTTCTGACAGATCTGTCTCATATTTTTTTACAAGCTTTGATGTTTTGCGGTAAGTTGACTATTGTCTAAGTTCTGGAAGTTCAAATTGGGTGAGAATAATTCGCATATGGTGCCTGCTGCTTCAAATCTTGTCTTTAAATCATTGATAATATAATCCAATACTGGGTAAACCACGGAAATTCTGAAACCTTGTTCAGGCGTTTTTAATTGTATTTGCAAATTTGAGCTTTAAATCAAAATACGATTGAATTTCTTTTAAATGTATCAATACAGACAAGTGTTTCCATCGGCAATACGGCATATATTAATGTCCGAATGGGAATAAATCACCAACACGATGATGAGAGGATTAGCAGAATAATATAATGTGACTATATCAAAATGCAGTAGTTAATTTTAGTTGATATTTACAAAACAAAAGTCAATATTTAATAAGTTTCTTTCTGTCTTATGTTCATCTCATTTAGCTAACCGACCTGCCACGGCGGGCCCATTAATCCCGGGCCCTAGGGCTAGAGCCTTGTCAGCCTCCCCACGTGGGGCCATGCATATACTTGCAATTCTTATAGCACTATGTCCCACCGTCCTTTTTATAGGACAGACCAAAATTTAAAAATGTGTGGATGGAAAAAATTTGAAAAAATTTTCTTATTCAGGGCAAGGTTACTAATAAATTTGAATAAGTGAAATTTCGAAATTTGAAAAAAAAATTAAATTAGGCGTTAATGGGTTAAATTAATTTAATATAAATGGATTGTTTGGTGGAATATTTAAAAAAAAATTTTTTTGGTGTTAGAAAGGCAACGGAAAAAATGACATTAGATGAAATATTTTAAAATTTTGACTCTGATTGAATATTTTTTCTAATTAATGCATTTAGAGGATTTAAAATTTAAATTTAGTAAATGTTATTTATGCACAGGTAATCAAGCAAGGATATATTTGAATTTTTGAATAAATAAAATTTTCTCACGAATCTATATTTTTGTTTATTCTATTTTATTCCATTTCAAACATTAAATATAAATGTTTGATCTCTAAAAGATATTTCATCTTCAAATTATCTAAGTCAGATATGTCAAACTTGCGGCCCACTTGATATATCAGTACAAAAAAACAAAACAAAACTTAAAAATAAAATGTTCTATGTAATCACTTCTTATAACTGTTACATTTAGTTTTTATCGCCCATTAAACAAAAAATTAAGGAAACGAACCCCAAAAATCTAGTTAGGGTGCGAAAATAAATTCTGGTTTGTCGTACTATATCGAGGTACGTTGGTTATCCTGATCCAAGGTTCTCAAAAAATTTGGGATTTGAAAGACGAAATATGTCATTTTTTAACATCAAAAAAACAAGACATCGCCTTGTTTTCTGATACAGTGTGGTGGCAAGATTTATCTTTTATGGTTGATATAACGAAACACTCATCCGATTTAAAATTGAAACTGCAAGGAAAGAATCAAATCACTACAAACATGTGTGACCAAGTTAATGCATTCAAATATTACCACATTTTCTTCAAATTTTATTATTATTATTATTATTATTATTATTATTATTATTATTATTATTATTATTATTATTATTATTATTATTATTATTATTATTATTATTATTATTATTATTATTGATAATAAAAAAATATTTTTTAGTTTTGTTGAGTTTTTAATTAAATAAATATTAACGTCGGTGTTTCAGACTCCACATGTTCTGAAAAACAATTATTTATGTTGCGGCCCGCCAGCTCATGATACTAGTCTAATGCGGCCCGCAGGCCAGTTTGAGTTTGAAACCCCTGATCTAAGTGGTGAAGATCTTAAAATTGAAATCATATTGGCAGATAAAGACTTGAGCAATATTGATGACATTGATTCAGACAATGAATTTAATTCTCCCGGTAATCTTTTAAAAACACTACTAATGAAATGTCACTTAACATTTAATTATCTGTTCAAGTATAATGAAAAATTAAATATTAAATACAATTCTGGAATTTAATATAGCGTTTCTCAACCGCTGGTCCGCGACCCAATACTGGGCCACAAAAAACTAAAATTGGTCCTCGTAGAAAGAATAGATACATTTTGGTTCGCAGTACGTTTTTGGTTGAGTTTCACTGATTTAAAGTTATCACTTGTAAAAACCTAATATTATTGTTGCTTTTTATCTCTAGGTTTTATTGAAAAATGGATTTCTTTTAAATTAAAATGAACAATTATAACATTTTGTTGAAAATTGGGTTGTGTCAATAATCAAAATCATTTGTGTCTAATTTGAAATTTTTGTTTGTAAATTTAAATTGTGATCGAATGTCCGGAAACATTTTTTATTAATATTAATTAAAAGGACTTCTAAAAAGCGAATTTCGTCTGAATTCTTTTGCCTTTTATTGTCCTATTTCCTCATGAGAGCTTACATCCATTAGGATGGTGATCCTGTTTATCACATCTTAATACTAATTAATGAAAATTTTTAGGGGAAATGTCTGGAGCATTATTTATGGTATTTGCCGCTTTTTGCTTGCTATATAATTTAGTTCAATTCGCCATTTACCACATTAGCTCTGTGACGAGTCTCGCAATATTTTAATGTATTAATCGTACAAAGAGGATTATACTAACGTTTGATCCATTGCAAGAATAATTAATTCTGATAAAACATATTATTTAAAATTATACAGAACTGAAAGCATTTTTCAGGGGCAATACTCACCTAATCAAATGGGTAACAATATGCCTTCGGTGAGAAAAGTAATTTTTTAATGTAGAAATAAAAACATAAAGATTGTTAAACCATATGGAAAATATTCTTCCTCAACATATTCTTTTTTTTCGAATCATGGGAATGGGCAAATATTTAAATACCAAAACATTAACAAGCACATATATTTTTTGTTATCCAATCAGATTTATTTTATTTCAATATATTTCATAAATAATTTGTTTAAATTTACTAAAATAGAAAATACTACACAAATAAATAAAAGGCTAATGCTGATTGGTAGCAAATTAATAAAATGTAAAACTTTGCCAAATGACATCACTATGCAATAAAGCACCTCAATAAAACAAAATTAAAAATATTTAGAAGACATTGAAAATCGTTAATGTGACAGCAGGAATTTAAAGAAGTATTTCAAGCAACGGCTTATATCCAAATACTTAATTTGTGTTTATCAATTTTTATTTTTATCATTCAATGAAAATTTTCCCATTTCCCAAAAATCACACGATCCCAGCTGTTTCTGTAAATTGTAAATAAAATCAAATTATTGAAATTTCAATAATAATAACTGTACAAAAGTGTCATCTCATACTATAAAATTAACGAAATATCATAAATATTTGTGAAAACATAAATGAGTTGATCGGAAAGGTTTAAAAATTCATTTGTTTTAAACGATAAATATTGTTTGACAGAATTTTTAATGGCCGATTTGGAAAACAAAATATTTTTATTAATATCCCAATAGTGAAAATTTAATTTTAAAAGTTATTTTAAAATAAACTTTTTAGAAATTATCATTCATAGACTTTCATAATACTACAATTAAAAAAAGTAATAATAATAATAATAATAATAATAATAATAATTATTATTATTATTATTATTATTATTATTATTATTATTATTATTATTATTATTATTATTATTATTATTATTATTATTATTATTATTATTATTATTATTATTATTATAAGAACTTTTTTATTCAAATTGCACTGATTTCTTTTCCATTTGTATTTATTAAAAAGCTTAAAGAATACTAATCAGTAAATATATCGATGTTCTTGATATTCACGAATTCACTCATGATGATCATGATACAGCGAATATCTATTGCAGACAAGCTCAAACTGCGGCTCACGAACCCCATGCGGCTCTTTGACATTTTTTGTGGCTCAATAAATTATAAAGTTGTAACCGAAATTTTTTTAATGTAACTGAAATTTTTCCTTATTTCACTTAGCAACTTTTTAAGTACAGTTAAGTTGTAAAATTATGTATTTTTTTTAAATTTATTTTATTCCTTGAGTTAAGTTGTAAAATTTAAAAAAAATTTAATGAAGATTGGGAACTAAAATTTTTGTTCATAAATAAGAATGGAAAAGCATTATGCCTTATTTGTAGATCGACTATAGAACATTTTAAAGTTGGGAATTTAAGGAGGCATTACCAAGCCATTCATGGCAATTTCCATTCACAATATCCTGAAAAAACAAAGTTAAGGGAGGTTAAAATTGAAGAATTGAAAAATAAACTCGAAAAACCGCAGTCGTTGCTCTTCATTTTTAAAAAAGAAGATGACAATTTAAAGGAAGCAAGTTATGCCATGGCATGGAATATCACACGAGGAAAACGTTCTTATACAGATGAAGAACTTTTTAAAAAAATTTTGGAAGATATAGTTAAAATTGTTGATCCAGAAAATTTAAAATTACATAAAAACATATCAAAAATTCCAGCATCTCGGTCAACTATAGAAAGACGTATTATAAATATATGTATAGATACAGTTAAAAAACTTAAAGTTGATATTAAAAATTGTAAAGCATTTAGTTTAGCCTTAGACGAGTCAACTGACATTAAAGATACTCCACAGTTAGCAGTTTTTATACGTTTTATTTTGGCTGATATAACTATAAAAGAAGAATTGTTGGATTTGGTTCCTCTTAAAGAATTAACTCGTGGCATTGACATTAAAGTTGCATTTGATAAAATGTTAATTGATTTTGATATACCTGTTAAGAAATTGGTAAGAATTACAACTGATGGTGGTCCGGCTATGGTAGGAAGTATAAATGGCTTTAAAGAACCTTTGTTAAAAGATACTGATATTCCAAAATATACACTGTATCCTGCATCGAGAACAGCTCATAGCTAAACACTTCAGATATGAAAAAGTTATGAATGCTGTTTTATATGTAATTAATTTTATACGAGTTAATGCAAAAAATCATCGTCAGTTTAAAAATTTTTAACTGAATCTGGTGATGAATATATTTCAAAAGATGTACCTTTTTATTGCATCGTCAGGTGGTTATCCACGTATAATGTTTTAAATAAATTTGTAGAGTTACTAAATCCGATTACAGGTTATCTTCAAGATAAAAGAAAATAGTTAGAAGAAGAAAAAAGGGATCTAGCAAAAAAAATACAATAGAAAAATGAAATAATGTTTTATGTAATTTTAATGATCATCATTCGAAACTCGATTTAATGTTCTTGTCAGATATTATGCAACATTTGAATAATCTGAATTTGGATTTACAGGGCAGTGAAAAATTCGTCTCCAATCTGTCCCACACAATTTTTAGTTTCCAAAAGAAAATTCAACTTTATGAAAAAGATTTGAGCTCTAACGATTTAAATTATTTTCCTCGTCTGAAACAAAGTCAACTTGCGATTTCAAAAGAAAAATTAGATGAATATCAAAATAAATTAAAGGAATTGTTTTCAGATTTCAAGTCAAGATTTGCAGATTTAGAGACTTTGAAATGTTCTATAAAACTTTTTTAAATCCATTTTTAGTGGATGTTATTGTAGACACATTTGATATACCTGAGGTCATCCTGTCTAATTCTGCAAATTTGAAATTAGAGTTGATTGAAATTCAGGCAGATGAAGCATTAATCAATAGAATCCATAATAGAATTTTGGAAACTTGTTTCGGAATCCAAATATCCAAATATAATTAATTTAGTGGTTCTAATATTGTCTATATTTGGAACAACTTTTAAATGTGAATCATTTTATTCAACAATGAAATTTGTTAAAAATAAATATCGTTCACAGCTAACAGATGTCCATTTAACTGAATTACTAAGGACGTCACTAACAAGTTATCAACCCGATTTGAAAAATCTCGTTAAACAAAAACGATAAGTAAAAAACAAAATTTTCAATTTTGTATTTTATTATACAATTTTAATATAATTTTTAGATTTTCGTGCACATATTTTTGAAGTAATTTTTAAATGCGTTAAATGAAATATTGAATTTTTTTTATTTAATAAATTTATTGAAAGATAAGAATTTAAAACAAATGCTTTAGTTATTAATTATGATAATAAAATTTAAATTTAAGTTTGCATTGATAATTTTGCGGCTCCATAGTATTTTATGATTTTCGAACATGGCTCTCCAACCTAAACCTTTGAGCACCTCTGATCTATTGCAATATTTGTATGTGGTGTGTTTGACATTTTACTGGCCGAGGAACAAATTATTAGTTTTAATAAATTTCTACACCCAATTTCGAAATTTAATAACCTCTATAATTCACGTTGGTGTGCACACCAGTTGAGGTGAGTCACCATTTACGTGAAAATGTAGTTATTCAATTTCATTTATTCAATTTATTAAAAATGGTTTTCAGGTAATTTTTTAATTTCAAGTAACTTTTAGGACTTGAATTTTGATTTTATATAATTATGAGATCATTATTCAAGTTCTTAAATATTATTGTTAGTCAGCATTTATAATATCACATTGATAATAATTAAATTTCAGGTGTTTTTTAGGAATTTTATGATATTCAATGATTTTTTATTTGGAATTATTTCAATAAAATGTAAGCTAGATGTATTTTTTACTAAATAAATAAACTAATCACCGAAGACATTTATTTTTTTAATGCAATTAGGAAAGAAGAGGCGTACATGAATGAAATAGTTTTTCCCTGTTCTTCTGAAATAATTTGTTTTCTGCCACCTCTTTTCCCTTTGCTAACTGCCCCATATTTTTTATATTTATAACTGATTGCTTTAATTGAAGATTTGGTCATTCCTAGTAATCTTCCAAATTCTTAGTAATTTTTTAATAATTTAAAAATAATTATATTTTAACAATATGTTAACAGTTATTTATTTCGGAACAAAAACATATATAAGAAATTTGCATGCATTTTTCATTATGTGTTTTGTGTTGGTGTGTTCAATTATTTTTCTCTCACCTTCACAAATCCTATAATAAAGTTATTAAATTTCGGAACAATAAATTTCTACACACAGGTAAGTTTGTGTGTTCCTATACTATAAATTTATTGATTTTTTTTAGATTATAGATTCTATATAGAAGTTATTAAATTTCGGAATTAGGTGTAGTAGTTTTTGTTTTTTCATGTAAGGAAACTTTAATGATTAAAATTATTTCATCATTTTTATCAATTGTATTCTACGTGAACTTTTGTTTAAATGCCTAGATACTCGTTTTCTTGGGCTTTATTTTTATTTTGATAAGCCTAATGATCCGACTTCTAACTTGGAATTATATGATATGTTGCACTTGGATGTTGTTATTACATTCTGTTAGAAATTTAAGTCCAACATAGTGTAAATGCTCGTTACCCATAACCCACTGGACATTAGTGGAACGAGCTCTTAGTGCCTTATTTCATAAAAAAAATTTCCGATCTACTTATTTATAATTTAATCACCGTGATATTCCGCGATACTTGGCTTACCTCTTGCCAGCAGCGCCCGGAGCTACCCGAGCGAATCCTATGTAGTTAAGACTAGTTGTCATCCACATGGGTAACATGTAGTATACAGATAAACGGCACAGTAAAACTATTCCAAATGAATGGAGTAATACAACTGGCAATCCTTGTGATACATGTGATTTTACTTCCTTGTCAGTTGAAGTAGCTGTGGGCCGAAAATGTTGAACTAAGTATCATTCAAAAATATCTCATCCTAAGAAAATAAAATTCCTTTTGTTAGCAACGAATTCTATTCAATGACATTATTCAATAACAATACCATAATAAATAGAAAACTAAATTTTTACTTACCAATAAAGAGAATACCCGCTATTATATATTGAAATTAATAATACGAAAATATGGGCCCTAAGTCAAAATTACCTTATGAAATCTTTCACTTGGAATGCAAAAATCTGGATAACAAAAACTAATATTATAATATCAATTTTTCCTAATTTATTAAACACCTTTCATCTAAATAAGATTTGTGAAAAGATATTCTTGCTTGACTTCGGTTTTGTAGGACTACATATGATTTTGGTCATTTGAAATATTAATACCGACTCTAAATTTATTTCCATTTATTATTTAATGCAAAATTAATTAACTAAACTTAATATCAATGTATTAAAAAGCTTGTCTATGAATCAATAAATATTTATTTACAGTCAAGCTTTATAATAAATATAATGGAAAAGAAATCAGTGGTGAAATTTGAAAAAAAAGTTCTTATAATATTAATATCAATTAATTTAAATCTCTTTTACTTTCCTAAATATAATTATTGTTATCAAAGCTATTATTTTATTAAATATTTCTATAACTATGTTTCCTAAGGGTTCCAGACTACGAGCACCCCTATCTTAATCCTAATTTCCTTCAATCCCTATTTCTTTTAAATCCATCATCAAATGTTCCTGTTCCCAGCCTCTGTCCAGTTTTATCCATCAATTTTATTATCTTCATTCTCATATTCTTATCTCATCTCTGCTTTTTCCAAGACTTCTATCCTAGACTTTTTATCTCCAACTCTATCACTAAAAGAAGTGTTACGTTAAAAAGAACGCCTTTACCTACTTACATGTCCTGGTAGGACACATGAAAGCATAATCTATAAACGATGTCAGAACAAGTAAAAAATTAAATTGTCAAATTTTATATATTATGTGAATTATTCTAAATATTGCTCCTTATTGTTCTGGCATGCATATTTGAAAAATATTATTTGACAATAAACTTTTAAAATTAAAAATTTGCATATGTTTGTCTTTTGTGATTATACGGACGACTCAAATTAAAATTCATTAAAATTCAGTTTTCCAGTTGAAAAAAGATTAAATCAAGTTGCCAAAAATTATTTAAAAGTCTCTAAATTTACATTAAAAATAGTGATTAGTAATAAAAAAAATGTGTAAATATTTTAACAATTGGTGTTAAAAGGGTATATAAAAATGACTTGATTCAGGTATATCTCAATTAGCCCCCTTTTGAAGGATAGAGGCATCACTTCAGTTAGAAACAAAAAAATATTCTTTTGAAAAATTTGGGAATGTTTAAATAGTTTTAAATAATTATGACCAAAATTAGAAGATCAAAAAATTTTATACCTAGTCATCGATGAAATTTTTACTAATCCATAAACACGCACAAATTGCGAACCATAATTTTATTTACTGGTCTGCAAATTTCAGAATTTTTAGTTGGTGGTCCGCGAAGAAAAATGCTTAAGAACCGCTGTTCTAAAGCACTGTACTAGAAATACCTGTATTAGAAATATAAAATAAGCATTGTTTATTATCATGAAAAATGAATTTCAACATAAAAGTAAATGATACTCTAATAGTCAACAATATTTTGAGAAGAATGAAATTGTTTTACATTCTTTAATATTCTTAAAACTGACTGTAAATGTTCATCATGTTTTTATTATAGAAATATTGATTGAAAGCGGATCGTGTACTACCGAACTTGTTTCAATTTTTTGGAGGTCAGATTTTCGATCAAAATTACTTGAAAAAGGCAGTGCCAAACATTCGTGAATATCAAAAAAAACATCGATATCTTTAATGATTCATAGTCAAGCTTTTTAATAAATACAATGTCAATTGAAAAGAAATCAGTGGTGAAAATTGAAAAAAAATCTTATAATATATATAAAAGTGTAGAAAAAAGTAACCTTTTCAAAAGTGCGATTAAAGCTGATTTTTTCATTAAATTTTATTATTTAAATAAGAATAACTATTGCGTAATGTTATACAGAACGTTTTCTTAGAATTTCCCCTAAACAAAATCCATAATCTTAATTTTAATTGTAAATAATGAGCAAAACTTTACATTTAAGGTATATATTTTTCATCAAAAAATTAAATAATACTATATTCAAATTATAGTAATAATAATTATTATTAAATAGTAAATATTAAATTAATATTTGTTAATAAATAATAATAATAAATTAATAAATATTTAATGTTATTATAGCATACAAAATTCCAGACAACACACTGACCTCATATGTATTAATTGATGCTTCTAGGAATTCTTGCCATCTTAGCATCCGTAGGAATTAATTGAATATTTTATTCTAAAATAATATTTTCAAACTATAAATTTTATTCATAAATTTTTACTCAAAAAGTTCGCTTGATAATACGTTCACATATAAAGGGTTTTACTTTGAAATCATATTGAGGGAGATAATTTTGGTTCATTTAGATTTATATCATAATTACTGTACGGTTTGATGAATATAGTTGTTTGTATGTAATCAGGCTCTTGATATATATGGTAGCTCGATCCATTATATGTTACACCCGTTTGCAGTGAACAAACGCATCTACAATGTAAATAAAAATCAATACGTGTATCTAATATATAAAGATGAAAGTTTGTTTGTTTGTTTGTTTCCTATAGAATTCCCCACCGTTGGACCTAGGGTGCTGAAATTTTGCATGTGACCCTCATTTGACTCACGACAGGTCATAGGCTATTTTTCATCCCATGAGTACTCTTAGTCGGTATTTTTGTCTGTCCGGTCATCAATTTACCATATAAATAATAATTTATTATATGCTTGCTACTTGAGTTAAAAGTAATATAATTTAGTCAAAGGTTTTCAAAGCAGATTCCAAGTATGGAGAATTTGAATTTTATTTGATTAGTGAACCAGTCTGCAATTGGAAAAATATTGCCAGTTATTTTTCAATTTAAATTGGAGTGCGTTTTCGATTTTACAAATTGAAATTTATTTTGAAAGCTTTTCTTATTGTGAATTAAACATGGAATTGAAGCTGTTATAAAATTAATACTGGAACGTAATAACATCATTAAATAAAAAATTAATTTAAATGAATTATTATATAATGAATTATTATATATAGTATATATATCGAAAATTTGCATGCATTGTTTACTATGGGTTGTGTTTGTATGTGTCAGTTTATTTTTCCTACAACTTTCTCACTTTCTATATTAAATGCGTTGCAATGAACAAACGCATTTAATATAGAAAGTGAGAAAGTTGTAGGAAAAATAAACTGAGACATACAAACACAACCCATAGTAAACAATGCATGCAATGAATAAACGCACTACAATATATAAAAAGACATTTTTAGAAATTTTTAGAAAAAAATGACCTAAAAAATTTCGACGAAAATTCGGAAAACTCAACTTTGAGTTGTATAGATAATAAAGACATTATTTCGAAAGATTTATCTTCAATTTTTAATAAAATCTGACTTACATTATATCGAAATAATTCCAAATAACTTCATAAAATTTCATAAACATCATATAAACCCTGAAAATTAATTATAAATAATTTATAATAAAAAACGTTGATAAAAAGTAATATTTAAGAGCTTGAATAATGATCTCATATCTATTCAAGTCTTAAAATTCACTTTAAATAAAATAAATTACTTGAAAACCATTTATAAAATCGTAAATTAAATATTTTATCAGAAATAGTGACGCATCTATAATTGGTTGTACACACCAACTCATATTATTGATGCGTTTGTTCACTGCAAACGGGTGTATCATAAACCTCTTAGTGTTAGTTTCTGGTACTTGAACATTTCCAATGAAAAATTAAAGTTTTTAAAGTCCATCTTGTTTCAGTTAGTTCACATTATTTGGGCTTTTGGAAATATTGGCTATGTCTAATTTCTGTCCTCATCATCCTTCTGCGACTTCCTAATTTATTGGCTTCCAGGAAACTTGATTCATATTAGTTTGCAGATTTGACTTTAAATTCTAGAATCCGTTTAAATTCCGTTAAATCTACTTGCTAAAATACCCTTTATATCTTCTTTACATGTCTTGTAACTCACATTATCTAAGACAGCTTGGTATTCTTCATTATTCTTTTCTCGAGTTTATTGATAACTTGGTCCTGGTAATTTATTTTTTAAATTAATCAACTGATTACTTATTTCAGAAAATTCTTTTATTCTCTTGCTTTTCTGGCAAGTAGTTGATTATGTACGAAATCGGGTAAATGTTTTATCCGTTGCTTGCGTCTTTGATTTTTACATTAATACGTAGTTCAGTTTCATTATATTTCAATCTCAATTAGCTCTATTAATACTAGGCTATTATTTATTGTATGATATCAAATACGTTAATTTATTTAAGAATGTATGTCATGTTTTGTCAGACAATTAGTAAGGTAAATTTTCCAGATCATATTAGTGTTTCTAGAAATTTTTCCGAAGGTTTCCATTCGATACCTTTATTCAGAGGTGAGCTATTAATTTTTAACAAGAGGCTCGCTCTTTTTTTCCGCGAGAATCGTATGAACTAGTACCCTAGTAATGTATCACTGCGACTGACATATAAAAAAACAAAAATAATGTTATTTAAATGGTTTATTTTGCACAAAAAAATAATATTGTAATAATAAGGAATAGAATAAAAGAAAGAAAAATATGCCAATTGTAAAAAATCATTAAATATACAACTAGAAGAAAATATTTTTCCAAGAACAAGGAGCTCGCAAATCATAGAATAATTTAACAAAGAGCTCGTGCAAGCCCCTAGAACCTCCTATTACTCACATCTGCTTTATTGTTTATTACACTTATCTTCTCTTTGATAAAAATTCATTTTGTCTTCGTTTTATAACCATTACAAGGCTAGAATTTTTATTTACGATAATAAATAACCTCGAAGTCATCAAAGTCAAAGAGTTTCTCACAGCTTCCTTGTAACTGCTCAATCATACAAATCTATTTCAATCTATTTCTAGTCACATTAGTAGAACAATAAAATATTTAAAATGTTATGAATTTAATTTGTTTGATATTTCTCTGCTCAGATCATTCATTTAATTGAAACATATTTATTCGCCATGTCTACAAATGTTCTATAATTAAGGGCAATTTCAAAAGAAATATATTTCTATTTTTGAATGAAAAAATGAGAAAAATTTTATTTTCATCAAAATATTAAATATATACTTAATACGTATAAAATTCTAAAAAAACGCATTCAAAAAATGATTATTTTTGTTCACTCCTTCGTCGACGACCTGCGCAATATTCTTTATGAACTTCCAAATCAGATTTTTGTTGGTAACTGCGACCGCATGTTTCACAAGCAAATATGACATTTACATTAGATGGTTTCTGGTTAGACACTGACCATTGAATGATGGAACCTGGAATAATTAATAATTTCTTAATAATAATAATAATAATAATAATAATAAAAACAATAATAATAATATTATTATTAATAATAATAATAATAATAATAATAATAATAATAATAATAATAATAATAATAATAATAATAATAATAATAATAATAAAAATAAATAAATAATAAAAATAATAATAATAATAATAATAATAATAATAATAATAATAATAATAATAATAATAATAATAATAATAATAATATTAATAATAATAATAACTTTTTTTTCTAATTTCACTACTGACTATTTTTCCATTAAATTTATTAAAAAGAGAGCTTGAAAACTATAAATCAGTAATATATCGATGTTTTTTGATACTCACGAATTTTCAGCACTGCATTTTTAAAGTGAAATTCGCGAATATCACAAAACATCGATATATTACTGATTTATAGTCTTCAAGCTCTCTTTTTAATAAATAAAAATAATAATAAATAAATAGTAAAAATAGTAATAAATAATAATAATAATAATAATAATAATAATAATAATAATAATAATAATAATAATAATAAATAATAATTATTATTATTATAAATAATAATAATAAATAATAATAATAAATAATAATAATAATAATATATTTTATTAAAAAATTATTTTATTTTTAAAACACTCAAAAACATTAAAAATATAATTTTTATTAAATTTAATAATTTTTTTGAATTATTATATAAGATTATGTTATATTCACATCATTTTACACATTATTAGTCACTGCAGACATGTATAGGAATGACTACTCGTAATCTCCGTTCTTAAGTTTTTCCTTATTGTTGACTGAAGAAATTGATTAATATTGGTGAACAAAATATAAGATTAAAGTTAAATATCCAACATTTGGACCGAGAGCTAGAACCGACTCGCGTAATTAATTGATTAATCTTTTAATATTAGCAATATTATAATTAAGAAAATAATAAGCAATGAACAGCACCTCAACACGTCACAATATGATTTTTCATTAATTTATGGTGTAATGAATTAAAAATATCAAAAACTTAAATTGAAAATAAAAAAAACATTTATGTGAATAAAAAAACATTTATATTATGATGAAATAATTCAATTGTTTAAATATTTGTATTTTTTGTGTGATTTCAATAAAAATATTCTTATTTCGTGATTTATTGTTAAATATCAATATCCAAAAAGATATTAACTAGAGGCATTATAGATTTTTATGATAATAAAGCAATTTTTATAACTGGTGCTACGGGATTATTATGTAAATAAGTTATTGAAAAATTATTAAGATCAGAAGGCACATCAGTAGCCGAAAGATTAGCCAAGCTTTTATCATCAGAGCTTCTCGATTTAGTCAGAATAGAAAATCCCAAGGCACTTAATAAAATTACAGCATTTGCTGGAAATGTTACTAATGTTAATTTTGGTTTAAATTATAACCATTTAAATGAATTATTAAACAATGTATATGTATATACATGCTGCTGCCACTGTCAGATTTAATGAGCCGTTAAAATTGGCGATAGAAATGAATGTAATACCCGTTATTAAGCTGATGGAAATGTGTCATCAAATGAAGAATCTTGAAATTTTAATCCATATTTCAACAGCGTATGTAAATTGTGATATGGGATTTGTGCATGAATATGTTTTTCCGCCATCATTTGATCCTTATAAGGTTGTCGATATAGTCCAGTGCTTGATTGAGGATCTGATCACTCCAGGTATGTTGAAAAACAAACCAAATACTTATACATTCACGAAGCAATTGGCTGAATATATTATTCAGCAAAACATTGATAAATTACTATTAGTGATCGTTCGGCAATCAATTATTGGAGCTTCTGTCATTGAACCGTTTCCGGGTTGGATAGATAATTTTAATGCTGCTACTGGACTTATCGCCGCTATGCTGAGATCAATGATGGGAGATTATAATAAATCCGCCAATATTATCCCGGATGATACAAACGCCAATTTTATAATTGCCGCTGGTTGGTATTCTGCTGGTACATATGGTACTAAATTAACAAATGAAAATGCCCAAGAAAGCCCTCCACCAATCAAGAAGGAGCAAACCACGACATATGGTACTAAAGTACTTGCATTAAGTTGGCGGAAAAAGGGAAGAAAAGGATTAAAGAAAAGACTAAAAGGGGGTTTGTTATAACTTTTTACTATATTGGCCGGTTTGAATAAAATTTGCAGGATTAGTTGAATAGACCTATGTGAATCTACAAAACAAAGCTTTTTCATAAAAACGTAATATAACAGTAGAAAGGTTAGACTATGATAAAATGACAAATAAATATATTGTAAGATAAAAGGATTTATCCTCTCCAAAAACTATAGAATTCCGTGGTGTAGTCAAACTAAATTACCTCAATATCAGTACAGAAATTCATTGGCGAAATTATAAGAGGATTTCAGTGGAAACAGGATTTCGGTGGACAAAGAAACCCATATTAAATTGAATTGCTTGTATTTGCCAGATAATACAAATACTGCCAGATAATACTAATATACTGATGGAAAATAAAAAAACAATTCTAACAACTGGAAATCTCATTAATAACCTAAAAATTATCAACACTATTTTACAAGAAATAATGTGAATAATGAAGCACTATAAAGTCAATAAATGAAGTGATAATTAAAAATAACCATGCTATTAATGTACTTACGGTCATTTCTTAACCATCAAGAATAGTTTCCGATTGATGAATTTTGGGCGATTTTTTATTTTAGCATGAATTTAGTATTCTGGACATTCTGGCGGCTTATTTGACATTTTGGAAATCAAATATCATTATATTTTAAATGGGTTTCCTAAATATTGCATATATCCCGCTCGTACTTGAACAACAGCAAAATACTATATAATTTTCACTTGCCATTTTAATAATATTTCATAGCATAAAACTAATAGTATATAATATATAAACATAAATTGTCATAAAAATATTCACGAATTAATAAACATGTTATTATCAAAGCTCAATGAATGAATAAAAGAAATAAAGACCGCCCGAAATAGTTGTATTAGGAAATATTATCAAAATATATGATTTATAATCATCCTAATTAAATTATTATGAATTCCCATGCGTGAAATTTATGGAAGAGTATAAATAAACCTATAATAATTTGATCTAAAATAAATAAAAAATATGTAAAAAATATGGTTTGTAAGAATAATATGTGATAAAAAAACCTTTATATGCTTATTTACTTCATGAAATATTGTATAATTTCTTTATCTTCATTTCAGGCTATAAATCATTATTTTTATTTATTTTAAATGCATGAGGGCAATAGTGAATTTAATTTATGAACAAGTATTGTAACATTTTACGATATTGTAAAAGATTTAATTAATAACACTAGATCAGTGGTGCCCAACCTAGTGCCCGTGGAGACTTTTTCAAATCCCCGTGGGTGTTTTTCTAAATACGGTTAAAGAAAATATCAATTTTTAACATTAAGATGTATAATGTTTCAATGAGAATTACAAGCGCATTTTTAATTTTCGAAATTAAAATTAATCAATCCCAACAATTAATTATTAAATGGGAATTCCAAGAAAATTAAATTTTTTCCTACTTTAAATTAAAATTAATTAACTCAAATATCGTTACATCGTTAGTTAAAAAACTCTATTTAAATCAGTCAACCAAAAACAATCTCTCAGTGTGGACAACAATTTATCCAAATAAAAAAAATAATTTTTGTTTTTACAAAAATGTCTCTCAGCAAAGGGATGTCTCAAAAAAGAAAACGTGAAGATGAAAAATCTGCGCAACAAGTGTTAAGAAATAACTGGGAAGAACAATTTTTGTTCACACATTCACAATCATCAAGGCCAATTTGTCTGATTTGTAATGACACAGTTGCAGTCTATAAAAAATACAATGTGGAACGTCATTTTAATCAGATGCATTCAGAATTCAAAATCAAATACCCAATTGGATCTGCAGACAGAACTGACTTTATTTCAAAGAGAAAATCGAAACTTGCAGTTCAGCAAACATTTTTTACCAAAAGACAAGAAGAAATGCACGGTATGACAAAAGCTTCCTTTCAAATTTCCCTGCTGCTTGCCAGATTAAAAAAAAGTTATTCAGATGGTGAAATGGTAAAAGAGGCAATTTCTATTTTTGCTGAAAACTCAGGTGACCCAAAAAACAAATTGCTGTCCAAAAACATAGCACTTTCAAGAAATACAGTTACTCGGAGAATTGAAGAAATGGCCAATGATGTCTCAAAACAAATTATTGTTGCTGCTTCACTTTCAAAATACTTTTCAATTGCAATTGATGAAAGCTGTGATGCAACTGACAGTGCTCAATTACTGGTTTATATAAGATGTGTCAATGAAAACTTCGATGTTGTTCAGGAACTTCTTGGCCTTTGTCAACTGAAAACCACAACAACTGGAGCCGATATCTTTGAAGCACTGAAAGATTGTGTGGAAAATTCAAGCATCAACGAGTATAAGCTCAACTGGAATCAACTGGAAAGTATCTGCACAGATAGAGCTCCTGCAATGGTTGGAAAAAACAACGGTTGTGTTTCCCTTCTAGAAAAATATCTAAAAAGAAAACTTTTTAAGTACCATTGCATTATTCATCAAGAAGTTCTTTGCTCAAAGGATATGGAATTCAAGCATGTTATTGACACAGCTGTGCACTGTATTAACAAGATTAGAGCACGATCTCTAAATAGAAGAGAGTTCCGATCCCTGTTTGAAGAGGAAACCGATGATTGTGGTGAACTTTTGCTCCATTGCTCTGTTCGCTGGTTGTCAAAGGGAAAAATGCTGTCAAGATTTTTCCAGTTAAGGACCCAAGTACTGCAATTTTTGGAAGAAAAAAAAGAGTTGCCTACCGAGTGTGATCTTTTGAAAAACAATTCCTGGTTGAGTGAATTGGCTTTTCTTGTTGATGTCACAAATTACCTGAACATCTTGAACACAGGATTGCAAGGTGAAAATAGTTTGTTCCCAACACTATTCAATCAAATCAATGCATTTAAGGCAAAATTAAAACTGTTTTATAACAGTCTTTCTCAAGGAAATCTGGATCTTTTCCCCACGCTTCAGAAATTTCAACTTGAAAGTTCAATCACTGTCAACTTGGATTATGAAAAATACAAACTTGCCATTATGAATTTGTCTCATTCATTTTCTTCTCGATTTTCTGACTTTGAGGCATAGAAGGATAACATTTTATTGTTCATTAATCCATTCTCTATATCAGAAAGTGAAATCAGCAAGTATTCTCCAAAAATACAGATGGAAATTACTGACATTCAAAACCACACAGGATTAAAGAGAAAGTTTCAAGAGCTTTGTGAATCACCTATTTCACCCGACTTCAAAGCATTCTGGAAGCTTGTTCCAAAAAATGCCTATCCTGAACTTAACAACATGGCACTCCGGTTTGTGGTCAAATTTGGATCAACTTACATTTGTGAGAAGACATTTTCTTCAATGAACTACATAAAAAGCAAATTCAGATGTTCACTCACTGATGCTCACTTGGAAAACCTCATTCTATTATCAAATTCAAAAATCAATCCTGATATTGATCAACTTGTTAGCCAGACTCAAATTCAAAAGCCGCATTAAAATGATGTTATAAATAAATTTGTTTGTTTTGTTTCACATTATTATTTTTATTATTTTAAATTTTTAATACAAATGCATGTTTCCTAATAAAAAGATTGTTATAAGATCATTTTTCTATTAACTAATTTTTTCAAAAATGTGCCCGCAAAGACTTTTTCATTTAAATAGTTGCCCACTTGATAAAAAGGTTGGGCACCACTGCACTAGATCATTTGAAGTATTGAATTTATATATTTCTAATCCTTCAGCNACTGATTTTTTTTTCATTGATATTGCATTTATTAAAAAGCTTGACTATGAAGCAGCAAATTTATCGAATTTTTTGATATTCACGAATTTTCGGAATTTCATTTTTCAGGTTATATATATTCATTGATCAACACATTTTTACATAAAAATAAGTTTAAGATGTTCAATTTAATCATCTAATAAAACTATACTTGATTACTTTTAAATCATTATTAGATAAATTCTTGTTTTGCTAAGTTTTTTTCAGTCAATCGTCTCATATTTCTAAACCAAACCTCAAAATCAACCATTTTATCATTTAAAATATCTGTATTTTATTGTTTAAGGTTTTGAAACAGCATTATTCATAAAAAATGAAAATTGAGATTTGAAAACACTAAAATAAGGAGTTGTAGACATATATTCTATTCTATTTTGTTCCAATAGGCTAATCACATCTCTCTTTTTAATGATATTTATGCATAATTTTTTTTATATTTATGCATATTTTTTATATTTATGTATAATTTTATTTATATTTACGAATAATTTTATTTATATTTATGAATAATTTCATTTATATTTATGAATAATTTTATTTATATTTATGCATAACCTTGTAAATCAAAATTGGTGTAAAAAACTTTTAGGGAACATATTTAAATAAGCATCAATACCTTGTGATGCAATATTTTCTCTGCTTCGAGGTCTACTTGAGGCTGATTGTCTATTAGTTTGTCTTTTCGGCATAGACTGGCCCACTTGAGACATTTTGGAATTAGGTCTAGATAACTCTAAACTGGCAACACTTGGTGGCAAACCTCTTGTATTGGGCATATTTTTGGTTTCTTTCACATAATTATTTGAAATAATACTTTTATTAGATGAAGAAGTTTGATTAAGTTTCCTTAACGCATGTTCTAAATCCAGATTTTGTTCTGACAGCAAATTTATGCGATCTGTGTTTGATTTAATTTGACTGATAAGATCTTGTTCAATATTTCCTGATTCTAAAAGACAAAAAAACATAAGAATTCAAACTTGGAAGTATAAACATATTATAACCATGACCGGAATGCTTAGTAGCAGAGGCGAGAGTAAGAATGATGACAAATTTAGAATTTTGAAATGCTTTAAATTCATCCTTTATTGGGAATTATAGGCTACGGTTAATATATTTTCATTGATAACCGGTAAATTTATTCACTAATTTATCTATTTTTTTTAAACATTTTTAAAATTTTTAACTCTTCCTTAGTGTATATACAATTTTAGTGTCTGTTTGTTAATTTTTTTTATTAGAGCTGTTAAAAGTACATCTTATTAATTTTTAATTTACAGTGACAGGAAACAAATATTTATCAAAGCAATTGTTAACGACAATTATTTGTACATCTTTAAGAAAATGAATATTACAGTACTTTAGGTTATTTATGGTTGAAATTAAGGTTCTAGGACGATTCATCCAAAATACTAATTTTATATTAGAAAAGAGAAATAAAAATAAATTAATTTACAAATTTAAGCGAAATAATACTTAGAATGGTATAATAATTATACTATACTAACTTGTATATAATTAAAACTAAATAATTAAAGTAAATAATCAAAGGAACTAAAAATACAATAATAGACAATCATTAATAATTTTGTTTATAATTAGTAGTTTATAATGAAGACAGACTACGAAAGTGACGAAGAACTGCGTGAATGTGTTCGATGTTTAACAGCACTCGCACATGTCCCGGTTGATGATGTTGCTGAGTCATTCGACTTGCTATCTGAACAACTGCCACCACACGAATAAATGAAGGAACTTCTTTCCTACTTCGAGCACACCTATATTAGAGGTCGAAGACTCCGAGGCAGTGGGCTCAGCTACATTTCCAATCCCAATATGGAATCAGTACGAGTCTGCTGGTCACGGAATCGCACGAACCACAAACATTGCGAAGGCTGGCATCAAGGAATTTAATCATTATTCATGTGCCTTCATCCTTCAATCTGGTTGCTGATCGAAGGGCTGGAGAAAGATTGTCAGAAACAGAAGGCAGCATTCATGCAAGGAGCTACTGGAATCCAGGAAATTGGTGTCAAGAAATATCGTGACTTGGTTCGCAGAGTCAGACGTGCTATTGCAGGATACGGAAGAACAAATGCGTCTATATATCTTAGGGTAATTACACATTTGTCGCACAGTTAACACTTTGTTCAACTATTAAAATTTATTTAGTTCTTTTTTAGTTCCTTTGATTTAAATATGTTAGTAAATTTGTAAATAAATTAATTTATTTTTTTATTTCTTTTTACTAATATCAAATTAGATGAACAGTCCGTGGATGAATCGTTCGTAATACATTTTCAACGTTTATTAAAGTTGAATGATATCTTGATTTTATGTATGGTAATATGGAAAAGGCTGATTCCGATAAATACGTTGTACAAAATGGCAATAATTTGTTTATTGCCATTTGCGACAGTAGTGGATATTCTAATTTGATTTCTATCCAAAATTCATGTACAGATACTTGAGAAAATCTGAGTCGGAAGCTTGTATCACTAGATAGTTCTGGAGAAATTCTTCTTGTGCTTTTAAGTTTCTTGCATTGTGATTGCAAATGGGTCGCAAATCCAATATGGTGTATCGATATTTGAACGTAAAACTTCCATTAGTTTTTATTTTATAATTTTATCTCCGTAATTCTAAACTTAAATTCCACACAATGAGGCAAATACATTTATTAATCAAAAACGACACAAAAATGCATATTTATATAAAATCAAATTTTTCCGTACATTTAATAGTTTATGCGTTCTCCTCTTTTAACAATCACTGAAACATAGTCTAGAAGGCATGGATTTATATAAATTCTTGACTGCTTCTCTATTTTCTTCATTAAATTTATGTATGGCGCATCTGATACGATCATTTAACTCCATAATTGATTTATTGGTTGGTCCTTAATACACCTTAACCGACAAAAGATACCAAATATTTTCGATTAAATCAGGACTGTACGGTGGCCATGACAAACAATTGATATTTCAACTTTGGATAAATTTTATAGACTCTTTAGACACATGGATTGGGACGTTGCCTTGTTGAAAAGTCATTTCATTTTCAAAATTAAGTTTAATTAATGAAATGGCAAATTTGTTAAGAATTTCTATATATTTCAATGATGATTGACGACCTTTCGTGATTTTATAACACTCTAATCCGTTTGCAAAGACCAAACCCTAAACGATAAGACTAGGAGATTTTGATACTTTCTTTATTCTTTTTGGAGATCTTTCTTCCAACATTTATAACTATCACAACCATTCAGGGTAAATATATTTTCGTCTGAAAATGCGACATTATGCCAGTTAATTCCATTTATTAACCATTGCTTGGATTGATTGACTCTCTTTTCTTTGACCTTTTTATTTAGATAACATTTTCTTTGTATATCTGTATATGCATACTTAAAGTACCTCAAAGTTCTATGAACTGTTGATAAAGAGCCCAGAATATTTAAAATCTTAAGGGAATTTCTCATTTAGATTAAAAGTTTTCTAACTTGGTTTTCATATGCTTTTGGCTTTGTTCCTCTTTTCCTTTTTATTTTTGTCTAATTTTGGATAATATATTGTAAGGATGCTCGTGCAACATGGTATTTATTTGAAATACCTACGTATGACATACCACTTTCATAATCCTCATAAATATTCTTTCTTAATGTTAAATCAAACTATTTAAGGTAATAACAATACAAAAGGTAATACAACCATTTTTATATATATATATTTGTGCTAAAGTTGAATCTGTATGGAAAAATATGATTTTATTAAAAGTAAATTTATGAAATTAAAAAAACTTACTTAACTTTATACTAAAATTGTATATTAAAACAAACACACTAATACTATATTGCTTAATTAAATAACAAAACTTTTATTTATTGCAACGGATTTAAATAAATCTAGTGTACGGAAAAATTTGATTATCCCTGTAGCTTACAAAAAGATTTATCTGAAATAAATAGAAAGTTTTTTTCCCTGATGAAAACATCATACAATTGGCTCTCAAAAATAAATTGTTGGTAAAAACAATCAAATAAATGTTGTACATTTGCGAAAGTATGTAATAACTCATAAATATTCAAAGCGAAAATTTGTTCATTTTTGGAGATGAATTTAGGGCGACGCTTAAAGATTTTACACCAAATAATACGTAAAATTAAAATTAAAAAAATGTCGGTAACAATTTCAATACTGAGAAAAATAAAACTTCATGACAAAATAAATATAAAAAATTATTTTGCAACTATTTCTGAAATTCAATATTGGAATCACAGATTTGTAGAGAAATTTTTCTCGATTTTTATCAGCATTCGTCATGATCCAGTTAATACCAATTCATTCGTGGATCAATTTAGCTTGGAATTTATAAATTATGGGAAAATTTTTTACAAATAATAATAGAAAATTTGGTTTAATTATAGAAAAAATTGATGAAGAAATGTTTAAACGAAAAGAAATTTTACGAATCAATGATTAAACAAATTAGTTAAAATTAAATTATTTTTTTAACATTTTATTTATTTTCATTATTAGATTAAAAATTTCTTGTCTATGTAACAATTTATTTTTGGCACTGATTTTTTTCATATTAAATAACTCTTGAAAAAGGCAGTGTCGAAAAAAGAATTTTGTTAAAATTATGAATATGTAATATACGAGAGTCATTTGAAAGGTTTGAGCCTGATAATGAAGGAATATAATTTTATTGTCAGAATTATTCCATTTCTTAATTTATTCTCACTATTTTGGCTTTTCCATCTTCCTCAAGTTCATGACAGACAAGGCTTCCATCAACATTGACATATCAAGAGAAATGGACTCATTGGCTTCTGGAATGGTATCCACAAAATCCTTAGACTCGAATCCGTCTTTACTAAAGCAATTACCAATTGTTTCTGTTTTTACATTTTTCCATGAAGAATCGATTATTTTGATGGCATAGAGTACAGTAACTTGACTGCGACATCTGATACTGAGGAGTTTGTATTAATGAATTACCACCAGACGTTTACGAATTCACTGACGATAAATTTGCTTTAAATTGTTGATAACACCTTGCTCCGTAGGATGAATTAATGAGGTGGTGTTGGATGGGAAAAATTTAACTTTGATGTACCGAAGGTCTATGATTTTAGGATGAGATGGAGCGTTATCCAATAGAATCAGGATAACGAGAAGTCTTGGCAAGTTCTATGTTTCAATCATTAGGCCAATTTGTAAATATAGCAGAAGTCATCCAAGCTGTTTCGTTGGAAACGTAGTGAACAGGCAGCGATTTCAAATAAATATTTTTCATGCACCGTGGCTATTTAGATTTTCCAATGAGAACTAGTTTATGACGATCACTTCCATTCATATTTGCACATACCAAAAGGGTGAGATTTTCCATAGATTTCCTGCAACCTTTAAATGAGGTACTTCAGAAAACAAGAGAACCATCAGGAGTTGCACAGTAGTACAAACCTATCTCACCAGCATTGTAGATATCTTGAGGAAAGAATGTTTGAAGTATTTATAGAATTGGCTATGTTAAGCGACATTTTAGAAAAGTGAAAAGCCTATTTATTCAATACTTGAATGATTTGGTCACGTAAAATGGTTGTTTGTCTAAGCGGCAGCCCAGTTAACCGGATTTCACTATATAAATGTTACTGCAATGGAACTTTGTATTTACAATAAGTGAATTATATTGATAGACGCACAGATTCGTTTTTCGAAGAAAGTGACAACTTTTTCATTGAGGAAATCTTGCAATAGTCTCGTGAGATCCTCATTGAACTCAATTCCATGCTTTCGCAAATGTTTCTTCGAAAGATTAAACAAGAAAGATCAATGGGTGCAAAATCAGGGTTATATAGTGAGCGTGAAACTGACACGAAACTCGTTATGGTGATTAATTCCACAATTCTGTGAACTTTGTGAACTGATGGGTTTTCATGCAAGAGACGGATATCTTGATTCTTGGGCTTCCGTAGCAACTTACTCAGCATCAGTGAGAGTCAATGATTCATGGAGTAAAGTCGGTCTGGATAACACCTTTTGCATCCCAAAACACATTGAGCGCAATACCTTTTCGATGAGATGTCCCTGAACGAAGTATTTCTGTTGGCTTTTCCTCTGGAAACTCCTATTCATGAAACTGATGATTACTGTATGGAACATAAAATCTTAATGACATCGCGTACCCTGCTATATTATTCTTCAAAATATTCTGCCAATAGCATGAAAGAGGTTCTTGGGATGCATGCATTCGCTTTTCTCGCATCTCAGTTGTCAATAAACATTGGACGAATTGACATAATAATCTATGACAGTCTTCTTGTGTACATTAGGTCTTCTTTATCGGTAATTCGTCTATATTCTTTCACAATAATCTTCAATTTTTCGATTTTCTTCTCGTACACTTCATTGTTTCTACCAAAAGTAAACTCTTTCTTCCAATTATAAATAGTGACTTTGCATGGTACTTCATTTTCATATGATTTCTGCAGCTGATAAATGATGGCTTATTTTGTCTTCCTTGAAAGCAAAAAAAAGGGATAACACTGCAAAATTAGACTTACTAGTTCATCGTTTTAAAACACCGTAAACAATGTTAACTAAGAAAACTAAGAAGAAAACTATTAACTAAGAAAAAAGAAGTTGAATAATATTTACCTATTCATTGTTTTGTGTTTAGAATTTCATGGATTTATTAATTTCATTTCTTTACGAGTCTAAAGACTTTCTATCCACAACACAACTCAAATTACAGATTTCTCGACATGGTTTTGGTTCCGAAAAATAAAGAAATAAACTTTATAACAAAGCTAAAACACGGAAACCTTTAAAGACAAAGATAATAGACATAAAAATACCTACAAAATCATGAAAATCTAAAGAAAAAATATCTAAATTGGAATATAATCCTATAATATGATCATGAATCAAATGTGAAAATATATGGCGTGGGAATATTTCAAAGCTCCTATCAGAAATAATTGACTCAATTTTTATTTCAATAATGTTTTTGATAAATATCAAATGTCTATGTAAAAAGTTACGATTTCTTAATGAATTTGAAAACATCTATATTAATATATAATAATAAAATAATTACCAAATGTATCTAAGGGCCCATTAAGGTCTGGATAATTAACTAATAAATTCTTTTCCTGCTTAATTTCAAGAATCGTTTGTTCCATACCTACCAATTGACTTTGAAGTTCAATAATTCTTACACTAAATTCATCTTTTGCTTTAGTAATAGTCTCAATTAGAATCTGAAAGTAATCCAAGAGTAAATAACGATAGAAAAATACTATGAAATGTTGAATCCTCACAGTTTGATTCGATAATTTCATTGACATTGAGTTTCTTTCATTTTCTAGAGCACGTAGACTTTCTTGATTACTTTCCACTTGATCTTGTAAGATGTCTATTTTCTCTTCAAGCTTGTGCTTCTGTTCCGTTAAACTTTGTAATCGCTTTACTAATTTTTCTTCTTTATCCTTGATTACCTAAAGGAGTCGTAATTTATCAAAGTTTTTAGGCAATATTCGTAATATCTATAAATTTAGGTTGTCTCAAAATTATTTAACTTAAAAGTTTTGAAGGACCAACTAATTCAGCGAACCTCAAACTAGGATGATGTAATATAAGTGGAATCGCGAAAATAAAAGAAAATCCCGAGAAAATCAAACATATTTATTTTAAAACTACAGTCCAAGATACCATCTTTTTAATGTGATGGATGAGCTTGCGGCTTTTCATTTAAAAGTATGTCCATACATTGTTCTCATATTAGAAAAACAAATGAGCAAGTTGCTTGTAAGCGAAAAGAGGCAACGTGGGAATAAAATTATTTTTTTAGGTTATGGGAATCACAGGCCTTAAAGGTTAGAGAAACGCTAGTCTAATTATATTCATTTAATGAAATTCCAAAGGAGAAAATAATGTCAGGAATAACATATACGTAAAATATACAATCTTCAACAACAACATCATGAAAACTTGAAAGCTCAAATTCAATTCATACATTGACTCATTTTTTTTACTTTTATTTTCCCATTTCCCAATTCCAATACTTCTCAATTCCAATTTATTTAAAATAGTATCGAAATCTTTAAAATCATTAAATATGTTTAGAAATAAATATGAAACCCCAGTGGGTTTAATATCTGATCTAATTTATAAGATTTCATGTGATGGATGCAATGCCACATACATAAGAGAGACTTCCCGTCATCTCCACACACGAATTCAGGACCATAGCCGAGTGAAAGGTGTAAGTCATATAGTTGAGCATAGGAAAATGTGTATAAATGAAACTGCCATGAAATATTTTTAAATTTTATATAAAAACTTTAATAATAAGTGGGAAAGAATTTTATGCGAGGCATTGATTATTAAATTATAATCACCCACAATTAACATTTAATCAGCAACGAATTTATTGAAATTATTTAATAAACTCATTATGGCATACATAATACGTCACAATTGATTCTCTGCATAACTGTTTATATGAATTATGATGTCATATTGATGATGAGGATAATTTCCTTGAAATATATTTCGTTTGTTTGGTGTTTTCGAGTATTTATTAAAAATGGGCCATCCTTTTTTCGATATATAGATATAAATAATTTTATAATTAAGATAATTTTATAAAAAAAATTTAGAAAACACTAATATTTTAATTAAATTAAATATTAATTTAATTTAAATTGCTAACATTTTCTGTCGCTGTCAAATTTTCATTGATGGATTTTTGATTTTGGATGGTGAAATTCAATTGGGATACATTGTCGGTTAGGTCGGAGATTTTCCTTTTGATAATGGCAAGAGCTTCGAATGGATCGGTTGCGTTGAGATTGAAATTGGAAATTGACATTTTGAGTTTGTCTAATTAGTAGAAAAATAAAATCTAATAAATCAAGTTGTTTAAGAAATTGACACTGGGAATTTTAGAATTAAAACATCAAAACTGTGCATTTGTTTAACAAAAAGAAAATTAATTTTCGTATTTAAAATTGATAAAAATGCATCCGATTCTTAAACATTTTAATTAGTAAAATGACAAATATAATAGATAAAATAAACTATATGAAATATTGAAGTCTTGACATTGTCATATTTATTTCGGATAAAGGTTTAAATGCATATCTGGTGCTAACGGCAAGGGATACACAAGAAATACGCAAATATATCATTTTTATTATTTAAACTTACTCAAATAATTTCGTAATGTATTTTATTCAATCAAAATGTTCATTTGCCAGGGAAGGTCGAAAATAAACTTTGGTGGGCCTAAAATTTGTAGTGATGCCACTGATATTAATGCACTTTCAAGATTAAATTAAGAAAAAAAATCTTAAATAAAAAAACTGGCCAAACGCATTTACAAATTTGATATAATAATAACTGGCTGATTTTGATAATCATTTATGTTGAACAAAAAAATTAATTATTCAATGACTGCAGGGTAAAAAACTAATAAAATAAAAAATTATGAAATTTATGAATATAATAATTATAATTTTTTATTAATATTAATTTTAATTTATTTTAAAAATATTAAATTAGGTCTAGTTTAATAATTAATGTGAATAAATTTAATAAATTTATAGTCAAACAATATTGACGAAATAAATTCCGACAAACAATTTTTATCCAAAACTAATTGGACAGATTATTTTATGATAATTCATTAAATTTATTAAGTTTTATTTATTTATTTTCAGTTGAAATAATTTTAATTTATTGGTTTTTCTATAATTTTCTCTTTTTCTCTTTATCTCTCTTTATTTATTAACTGTATATATGATGCCATTTTATTTTATGTTGTTTGAATTTTTCAATTAGAACTTTGAGGAGATTCATTCATCAGGATTTGTAAATGCATTCTTATAAAATGATGTTGGAACATAGTGAAAGATAATATGAAAATCGTAAAATATTGTGAAGGAAAATTCAACAACATGTTTCCCTACTGCTATCGTGATATTCAGAGATGAGGCCAGTTTTTATTTATGTGAAAGTGCAATATATGCAAATTTCCGCTATTGGTCCCAAAACAATCCTTATAAGTTACACGAACGCTCCTTGCACAGTCCACATGTAACTGTATGGTGTACAATAACAGAATTTGGTATTTTGATTCCGTACTTTTTTTGAAGAAGATAATGTCACACTTTTTTGCCACTAAAATCGGATGAACTTGACGTCATAAATAATATTTGGCTCCAACTAGATGGTGCAACAGCCCACACATCTAGATGTTCAATGGAAATTTTGAGGGAAGGGTTTTATAATTTCATTCCAGAGTGACCTCGCTTGGTATACATTAAAGGTATACATTTATCACACCCGATCTATTGAACAATTGAAAGATGCAATTCGTCAAGAAATCTAGAATATTCAAAATGAAATGATGCACCGAGTTATAGACAACTTTCACGAAAGTCTTCAACAGTGTGTAGATAATAACGACGAACAAATTACTGATGTTATTTTTAAAAGAAAATGAAATTAAATGGTATCATATGTACATTTTGGAAATAAAAATAATTAGTAAAAGTTATGATAAAAGTTAGTTCCAAATTTCAAGTTTATTCAAAATAAAAATTAAAAATATTTGACAATGAAATAATCTTTCGATCTATTTAAAGAAATAGTTTAAATATGAAATTTGAAGTGGAATATTATTCATAAATATAATTATATAATTATATTACAGATCTAAGCAGTTCAGAGGTTTTAGTGCAATGTTTCAAATTTTCAAAGTATAAAATGTAATTTCAAAATTTTAAATTAAAAGGAATTTTAAAAAACAATGAATGCATTAATTGCTTTTGCATTGTTACAGAAAAATTTAGAATTGAAAAAAATTAACAAGCGTTCTACATTGCTTTGAATATTTTATTAGGTAGAATATTTGATTCTCTTAAAACAAATTTTTTTTTATAATTGAGACTTTTAAAATAAACGTAAAATAATTTCTATAATTAATCGCAGATTTTAATAAGACTTTAACAACATTAACTACATTTAAATCCTCTCTGACATTTAATTAATAATTTAATAAAGCAATGAATTTTCTTTAAAAAAATAAATGTATTTATTTCCCAATAATAATTCAAATAAACAAGTATGTCTCAAGGACATACAAGATAAATTTGTTAATTATTTCATGATGTGAAACAGAATTACATTTAGAGGTTCTTATTTTTAAATATATTTTATTTATTAAAAATAAAAAATAATTTTTTGTTCAGATTTTCTAAATTAAATGACATATTTCAAAGTTTGATTCACATTTTCTTTTAATAACATTATTATTATTCGCTTCAATTAAATTATTAAATTCACTAGAATAAGACAGTGCCGAAAATTCGTGAATATCAAAAAACATCGATATATTTACTGATTTATAGTTTTCAAGCTCTTTTAAGTAAATTATTATTATTATTATTATTATTATTATTATTATTATTATTATTATTATTATTATTATTATTATTATTATTATTATTATTATTATTATTATTATTATTATTATTATTATTATTATTATTATTATTATTATTATTATTATTATTATTATTATTATTTAAAACAATAAAATGATAATTTAAGCCTTTTGCTGCAAATAATGTATTTAATGAAAGAATTTTCGACTATACGATAGTCCTTGTCAATCTCGGAGATTGACAAGGACTATCGTATAGTCGAAAATTCTTTCATTAAATACATTATTTGCAGCAAAAGGCTTAAATTATCATTTTATTGTTTTAAATAATAAATGCTGCTACCAAGCAATCATCATTTTATATTATTATTATTATTATTATTATTATTATTATTATTATTATTATTATTATTATTATTATTATTATTATTATTATTATTATTATTATTATTATTATTATTATTATTATCATTATAAATATTTATACTATTTAAATAAATATAGACGCAATTTTAACTTTAAGTTATATCTGTAAAAAAAATAAATATGATTTAGGGTAATAACCTAAAATTCTTTCACAGACCCTGCTCTAACATCTTATCTATAATTACAAGGTTAATAAAATCGTTTTAATATAAATATCATAAATGGTAATTATCTTAAATTAAAAATGAAAGGGAATTTTAACTATGTATTTATTATGAACATTGTAATTTTAATTTGTATTTATAGATATGCTATATGAATGTCAATCAAAAACATATTGTCACAATGAATGTTTATAGTTAAAAACATGATTTGGCAACATTATATATCCGCGATCAGATCAATAGAATTCCTTGAATCGTACTGTGAAATTACGTTTATTATTACATTATAGTATAATTTAGCAACTTTAAGGTTTACAAATGAAAAATTAGAATGAACTAAATAAAAACTATTAAATTTTCTTTGTGGAATCTAATTTGATTTTTTAAATAAAATAGTTAGGGTTATTTTAAAGAGTGCAAATAAAATGTAAAAGCACAAAAATTCCGAGTCAAATTAATTAAAATTCGAAAAAAATAAAGAGTAATCGAAAAACAAATTTAAATGTAAAAATTAATTAAAATTTTTAAAATTCAGTAAAGTATGGGCACGTCTGCAGAAATTGTAATTACGCAAATCAAAATTAATTAATTAATTAATTAGAATATTTCATGACTAAGCATTGATAAAGTCATTTCAAACTCTGATCTAATAATTAAATTTAGATTCAATAATTTTCATATTAATGTTTTTATTATTAATGCCGAAATATCGTGTACCTTATATTTCTATCTTCTATTTCCGGGTCAGAATTTCTGCTATTGTTTACAATAAACATTGGGACCCCTGATTGGAAAATGTTTCAGTATAACACTTCAAGAACTTTCGAGTGAATTTACTAGATATGTGCCAATAATAGATAAATTAAAAATGCTTGATAAATTGACAGAAATTTTCAAAAAATATGATGCTGGAGTACGCAATTACCCTACCTGGCCTTAGGAAGGTTAATAAATCTATATTTGTTAACAAAACTTAATTGTAAAATATAATTTAATTTATTAAAAAAATTTCTTTTGTAATTTATACATTGCATATTGAATTGTTTTACCTTTTGAATATGTAATTATTTTTTAATTATTAACCTAAACAGTAATTCCATTTTTATGTTTATTTCTTAAACCTTTTTTTATCTAGACTAATTTGTGTTTTGTAATGAAATAGGAAATTAAATCTATTTCAGGTAGAACAAAAATGAAAAAAACAATGAAACAATGAAACGCAACATAATAAAGAAGCACTTATTAACTGTTTCAAATACATATAAAACGAGTGTTAGGGTATCAATTCATATAAATAATTAGTATTTATTAAAAAGAGAGCTTGAAGACTATAAATCAGTAATATATCGATGTTTTTTGATACTCAGGAATTTTCAGCACTGCCTTTTTCAAGTGAAATTCATAAAGAAAAGGCAGTGCCGAAAATTCGTGAGCATCAACAAACATCGATATATTACTGATTTATAGTCTTCAAGCTCTCTTTTTAATAAATTCAATGGAAAAAGTAATCAGTGGTGAAATTGGAAAAAAAGTTCTTATAATAAAATAATTAGTAAATAATATGATAAGACTTTGCTAAAAGTTTCAAGTTTATTTAAAACAAAAAAATGTGATTATGAAATATTACCCTTTGAAAATACAAATAGAGATATTAGTTTACTGGAAGACAAATATATAGAAAATTAAAAATATGTTGATCATAGAAATAAGGAATAAATTAGAAATAAATCTGACCGGGTTGGAACCCGTAATGAAAAGTAGCTTGCCTATTAAACAACACAAAATCTATAAAAACAGGATGCTTACCATTCATGTAAAGCCAAATCCTTTTATTATAAATGTTATCATAAGTTGCTAAAAATGACAATTAAATTTTGAATGAATAAAACTATAAATTTTTCTAAAATCTCCACATCTTTCTACCACAGATAACTAACTTGTAGGCACTAAAGCGTTGATTCAATCCCGAAGTCGCTATTTTGATATGATATTAACCCATTATTTTTTACCATAAACCTTATTCGGGAATCACTTCATTATATTTGTATGTAACGCTAACTTAATTGATGTCATATAGTTTTTAGGTTATACATTGCAACGTGTGTGGATTAATATTTTTTGATTTTGTGAATATTTAATGAAAATAATGATTGTTGAAGTTAAGGTTCAATGGGAAGTTGCTCAATATTTGATTGTTAAGTTAGCACTTGAATATATATATATATATATAAGAATATAATTAAATTAATTAATTTAATAAATAATTAAATAAATAAAAGTTAAATAAAATATTAAATGACTGTATGCTGTGGATTGACGTGGTATACAAATTCCTTATGCTTACATTACTCGACGTTGAATAAAAATCCTCATAGAGATTTGTTTAAATATTGCAAACAAATTGCATTGTTTTTGAATTTAATAAGTATGGATGTTATGAATACCAAAAGTATATCAACTAACAATATCAAATTTAGGTCAATTATTGATGCACAAAATAGCAGTTATATTGTGATGTTTATTTGAACAAAATTCAAACTCCTATAAAATATTGTAAAACATTTGCCAATCCACATTTAGTTGTCCACTTTTTTTACTTTTTCAAGTGTTATTTGAAAAGGTGGAATCGAAAATGTATGTTAAATCAAAAACTATATGAAGATAAAAGAAAAAATATACTTGTACTTGTCTAAAATGGTGACAACAGTTGAAAAATTAGCAATCAGTATCCATAGAATTTTAGGATTCGTATAAATAACGTTAAATCAAACATTATATTATTTAATTAATTAATTGTTAATAAATTTTGATTGAAAATTAAATTTAAGCTAGTGAATAGGAAAAAGACACAAATTCGGATTTATAAATCTTCTATATCGACATTACGACAGAAATTTATTAATATTATATATTTGCAAAGTTTTTATTAATTTTAAGATCAAAATTTAAGTAATTAATTTAATTAAAAATATGTTCATTTAAATGACATGAAGAAAATAAATAAAAAGTAAATTTAAGGATAATTTTTTGAATAAAGGGATTAAAAATTCACTCACCTAATTCTTTGTTGATATTTTGTTTTTCTAATATCTGTTGTTTTAATTGCAATTTTTCTTGATCTAGTTGGTTACCCTTCAACCTAATTTCCTCCGTCAATGAAGCAGTTTGCAATTGCAGCTGACTTATCGTGTTTGTTAGCTTTTCGTTTTCAACACCGAATTCTTGTCTTTGTCGATTAAATTTGGTTTCGGTAGCAAACATTTCACACTGAATAGGAAGTTTAAAAACACTGTTTAAACTCTGTGCCGAAAGTTTGTGTCAAATAAATAAAAAATAATAATATAAAAGAAATTGAAAATAAAGGCGAGTCAATGGTGAAAAGAATAAATATTTTACTAATTTCAAATGTCTTTACGTACACATTTTTTGTTTACAAAGTTTTTTAGTGTTTTTAAATTTAATGTGTTTTCTTAGTAATAAAAATTATCATTATTATTTGGCCTTTTTAAATATGTTAGAACTGTGTTTTTCTTAAGATTTCGAGTTATTCATTCAGTTTGTATAATAAAGAAGGCTTTTGTTAATTATCATGTAAAACCGTACGGAATCAGAAACAGGTGCTATTCAACACATTGGTGATCCATTGACAAAATGAATATATTGAGAGTTGTTCATCTAAAGATTAGAAAGATGTCCTTAGTGAAATTTAAACACTGGTGGCAAAGATTTGTATTGAAATAAAAACGAAGAAGATACAGTGAATAATAATGACATCGATGAAATGGTTGATCGCGATCAGATAAATTATTTTAAAGATTTTCGAAGACAAAAGATATTTTGGCAATTAAAATCTATTTTATGTAATCATTTCTTTGTTAATCTCTTTGTTAATCTCTTTAATGAAAATATTTTATTTAAGAACTGAACCCAAACTTACAGAGTCTTCTCAAACTTTAGTTTTAACAAATTAGAATAATATATATTTAATATATATCCGGAGCTTCTTCGTCCATCGCGGCAATCATCAGTCTCTTTGAGTCATGCGATAATCTGGAGTCAAACAGGGCCAGACCAACGAGCTCCTCGGACAGATACCACAAATGTAGACCAAGCTTCTTGCTGGTTGCAGCAGAAATAGCCGCATGCGGATAGTTCAAAAGTTGTGCCATAAGCTTGAAGTCATTCAGAGGTGCTTCTACAGCCAGTGGTGCAGTCATCCAGGCTTTGAGGTGGATGATAACGGAAAAGATGGCGACATCACAAATACCACGCTCTTCTGAAGCAGTCATCTTGAACTGACTGCGAAAAAGCCACATTTTGATGGAGTAGAGGACTTTAGCCATCCATCGTGCCCTATGCATTGCGCCAGGCATTTGAAAGCGAATTCCGCGACCAGGAACAGCGCCAAGAAATATGACTGAAAGCTCAAGGAATTCTCTGTAGTCATCTCTTGGCTGTTCAGCTTGCAAATATGTTGTGGCAAAACTCAGGATATCAGAACGATATGGAGCAACTAGTAACTCAACAGATGGGTCTGATGAAGCAACCTGAAAGCCGTCACGGTCTATGAATGACCATTGATCATGGAACCGCTTGAATATGAGATTGTCTGGTCCTGTTGAAGTGCCAACTGAGGTTTTTTCAAATGCTGCCCCGACAATTAGTTCCATAACGTGGTGACGACAGGCCAGGAATAGAAGATCTTTGTTTAGTTTGTGCTCGATCAGAGAACATGCTCCTGAACGATGACCAGTATTAGATGCGGTCGTATCAAAACAAAGAGCAGCGACCTGATCTTCAACACCCCACTCTTCCAAACATTGAACAACTGCAGATGCTTGGGCTTCACCTGTCCCAGCCGACAGCTTTGGGACGCCAAGTAACTGTTCGACTCCAACACCTGAGATAAGGACTGGAAGACGATCTACATGTTCATGTGTCGATAAATCTTCCATCAGCTTTCCGTCCCAGTGAACCGTTAAAGGGACAGTTGATGAAAACTCTGATCGCAAACCGGTAGATCTGGCAGCCCGGTGACTTGCTCTAGCACGATGTATTGAGCTTCGGTTGATGTTTAAAGTGTTCACATCATGGCCAAGGCTGGAAGCTACTTCACTTAGAACGAATGTAGCATTCCGTGATGAAATCTTAGTTCTGTCCAATGCTGATGTTAAACCAGGAGAAAGTACATTGATTTTTGCTCTCTTGGTCTTGGGTCCATCTGATTGACTGCAAGTTTCGCTTTTAGCAACGAACTCGTCTTCGTCAACCTCATCATCATCTGAAGATGTAGTGTCAAGTGCAGCCTGGCTGGAATATACTTCAATTTCCTCTTGTGATCGCTTCTTACGCTTCAGTTCTGCCTCCTTCCGATCCTGACGACGTTGTTTCTTTAGTTCTTCAACCTTGTCAAGAGCCCCAATTGAGCCTGGTCGACCTTTTTGCCTTTGAGAGAGGAGGAATGCTTTATCTTCAGGAATAGTCATCAAAGTGAGGGCATCCGCATGAGCAATGTCAAAGAGATTGTCAAGGCGTGCAATGAATTCATCCTCCTTCGTCTTGTGTCCACTGGTTTCCCGATTCTTATGTTTTTGTAGACCTCTCCATTGAACAAAAATTGCTTCCAACTTGTCGATGCAATGTTTGACTGCCCGAACCGGAATACCTGCCTTATTCCAAAATCCAAACACCTTTTCGATGGTTTGTCGACTAGAATCACGTACTGCCAGATTGTCAACTTTGTGAAGATGCAGGAAATAACCAAAAGCTTGGCGATATGATGGTAACTTTGCTCCGAGAATGTCGGACATGGTTGAACCAATCAAGTAAACATTGGATTTTCCTCTGGTTTCCATTGTAATCTGCAAAGAAGCATTAATCAAATACTGACAATGCATAATTGAGCATTGCATGTTTACATAAAATACTGACCAATGAATTGAATAATGAAATAATAATTTAACACAAGTCGTAAAACTAAACCAATAGACAAATTGGACTAATTATAAAATTTACCTTGAATTCAAGCAATCCAGTTAGACCAATGTAGTGCACTTGTAGTACTGTAATTAAAGCTTAACACTAAGTTAACAGACAGTGAGACTGAGACACTGACACAGGTAAGTATTGCCTGAGCAATTCAACTGTAGCAACTAGCAATCATGTGTGCTTTATTATTTATTATATAAGCTTTATGCATATTTGCAGACACCACATATTCTTTGCATAGAATATTTATTATTCATTGATTATTATTCATTCATTACTGTAATAAGTAAGTAGGTGTCTACTGTCTAACTCAAGTTATTGTTAATACATGCATAGCTACATTACAGCATATTATACAACATGCGAAACAAGTTTCACAACTTTATTTAAATTTACCGGATTTGGTAAAACTTCAAAGCTCGAGGGCCACCTCTAAATATTATCCAATTTGCTTGATTTTTTGCACATAATTTTATTTCTGTAAGTGGAATACATTGGAGAGGTGCCAGAAGATGATTTCAAACCTTCATTTTTAAGGGCCACCCTAATATTTATAAACGATAGTCATTTAATACAACAAATACAAATATCTTTATAAAAAGTGTTAGGGTCCCTTGCTTTTTGGGATCCAAATAATTACCCTTTTTGTCCATTGGGTAATACCCCAGTTACAAAGATTCAAATAATCCAGTTTGATAATCGTAATAAATAGATAGATAGATAGATAGATAGATAGATAGATAGATAGATAGATAGATAGATAGATAGATAGATAGATAGATAGATAGATAGATAGATAGATAGATAGATAGATAGATAGATAGATAGATAGATAGGTAATATTTTGCAATGGCATTAAATTACAGTAAACCCTCCAATTAACGCGTCACTCTTGTAACGCGTTTCCCTACAACGCGGTTAAAAGATTACGGACATTTTTCTTACAATGCAATTTTTGTACAACGTAACAGGAATCCCCATTTCAGCAAACAAATTTACTTTTTACTCAGTTTGTTTTCAGTCATAGAATTAATCGGATCACAACAATTATTTTTATTTTACAGTGAATATCAGAATAAACAGTAAACACGATGCTTCTTATTCGGAACCGGTCCTCTAGATATTTCTATAAAGTTTATATCTCTTACAGCGCGATTTCCTTCTACGTGGCCTTTTATGAGAACGTATCTAGCGCGTTGTGAGAGGTTTTACTATTTAAAAAAATTATAAGATTTATTCGAACAATTCCTCAAATATAAATTCAAATATGTCAGTATAACCTCCAATCAAATTGCCCATATATAAATATTAAAACAATATAATTATCTATTACTTTTTCTTTCTCCAAAGCTTCAGTAAGATCTTGCACATATTCCGGCAATCCAATAAATCACCAGCCGTTTTCATTTCTTTCTGTCTAATATTTCGATATATTCCACAGACTTTGTCTAAGTCTTTGGCAAAACAATCTTTTATTTGCATTATTTTTTTGTCACTTAACCAATCAAGATTCAGAATTTCCTGTTGCAATTTCATTAGTGAGGATGGTTGTGATTCTTCTTTCAGCATTTTCATAAGTAAAGAGCTAGATTCCTTAAAAATAGTTTTCCCATAATAGTATTTGCAAATCTGTATATTAGGTATCCAGATTTTATTTAAATAAAAATCAGTGAATTGTTTTAATTAAGCCAAACATAATAAAATTTAATTTATTAAAAAGCTTGAATCAGTAAATATATCGATGGCTTTGATATTCACGAATTTTCGGCACAAATATATATTTGAATATATACTTGAAAAAAGGCAGTGCCGAAAATTCGTGAATATCAAAAACATCAATATATTTACAGATTCATAGTCAAACTTTTTAATAAATACAATGTCAATGCAAAAGAAATTATTGGTGAAATTTGAAAAAAGTCCTTATAATACAATAAAAATTGAAAACCAATTAAAATTATAATATTTGATTCTATTCACCTTTTATCTATTTTTATTTATTTGATACGCATTTTCAGTACAGAATTTTCTACATTTTTGAAAAACTCTTTGTAAAAAGCACAATAAATAAATAAAAATATTGATTGAATAGAAAATATAATTCACGATATTTTCAAAGAATTTAGGTTATTTTTTAAATACTTAGTATAAACACCATTTTTTGGCAAATATTTCTTTGAGAAGATATAGAAAGTAAAAAGGTAAATTTCTTTTTATTCAAAATCTTTAATAAAATTATTATCATAAAAGCAAATTAATTTGAAGTAGTTTGTGGTAAGCTATCTTACTCTAGTATTGATTTTATTAAATTAAAAGATTTTCAAAAGTTTAATATTTATCAGCAATCTTTAAATAAAGAAAGATGATCTTTGAAGTCAATAATATCTAGTGCAAAAAAACATCAAACAAACAGTCTATTATTTTATAAAAACAGATTTGTAAAGATTTATATTATAATTTATTATATAACCCGGTCAAAGTGACGGACTTTGGTTTAGATATCATATATTAGATATCATAACATAATAGCACTTTAATTATAATTGTACTTACGTCAAGTGATTATTCAAGATTTGAATTTTCAAAATACTTTATTACAATTGCATTATTAATTAGGATTTAATAGGATAACATTTAAATTTCATAAAAAATATTACGTTATGGAAAACTAAATTGATTGAATAATTCACTAAGTATGAATTATATTATAAAAACTCTATAATATGCATTGCTTTATGGAAAAACATACCTTGAGAATTATATAATTTGATTATATTTATTTCTGAATAGTTCATATATATATATATATATATATATATATATATATATATATATATATATATATATATATATATATATATATATATATATATATATATATATATATATATATATATATATATATATATATATATACTGTAGATACTCAAGTGTAACACAAGGTTTTTGTGACACAAAATTGGATAAAAATTTGTGGGTCGTGTTGTATTCAAGGTACTGTAGATATTAAATTGTAAGTTTTATGTACCGACATAGTTTTTGTTCTTTAGGATTATCATCGGTTAAAACACTAACATCGGTTTGTAAATTACTAGATATCTCCATAAATTTTAATTAATAAATTATGCACTCAAAACTTATATTTTCTTTGTTTGTTATAGTAGGTAGTTAGTAGCCTACGGGAACAATTACCCGCCGGGGGGAAGGGGGGGGGGGGGGGGGGTGAGGGGTAAAAATTGTTCCAACTTTTGATTACATAATTGTTCCAACTTACATTTTTTGTTTTTTGATTACATAATTGTTCCCGTGGGCTACACTTTTTTCTGGGATTTTCAATACAAAAATTTTTTTTTTCAATACAAATAAATTTTTTTTGACTATAGTGAGCTCTTGATGGAACCTGAGAATTTCAATAGAAAAAAATGGTCCTTGTTAAAAAAGCCAAGGATTTTTCAGACTATAGTGAGGGGGTTTCAGTGGAACCTGGGATTTTCAATACAAAAAAGGGTCCTCACTAAAAAAGCATAGAATTTCCAGATTATAGTAAGGGGGTCTCCTTGGTCCTGAGATTTTCAATACAAAAATGGGTTTACACTAAAAAAGCATAAATTTTCAAATTACAATAAGGCAATAAACAAATAAGGTGGTAATAAGGTGGTATATCTAAGAGCACGTAATGTAAGAAATGTAATCTCCATTTATGTTTCTCAAAAACAAAAAATTGCTTTAAGTTGTATCACAATGCATAAATAAATAATATAATTATCTTTTACATATGTTCCTAGTTTTATTTTTTTGCCCAAACCCACTAAGACGGTCTTTCATTTTTTTTACCTGGTACTCTCAGGTAAGTATTTTTTTCAAATAAACTTCATAATTATATGTTTTTGAGTAAATTCATATACTAAAAAAAATTATAATGACGAAATTCTTTATATTTCAATTTCAGTGGTTAAAGCAGTGGTTTTCATGATTCGGTGTGCTGGTTGTTTCGCGGTGCCGGCTCTTTCAATACATTTGAAAGATCCTCTCTGGTAATGTAAATGGCCGCAATGGTCCCAAATACCTATATCAGCCCCAGGACCAGTATATTGTACTTCAATCAACAAGTTTTCGATTTGTTTAAACAAAACAAGACTTCACGTTTTCAACATGTATCCTGGTCCACAGGGACATTTTGCAAAATTTTGCCTTTGCGCTTAACCTGTTAATGAAAGTCATAAAAGAAATCCAATTGGTAAAATGCAACTATTTTATTTAGTCAACCCTTCTAGAAATAGAATATAATTATAATAAGGAGGCTAGGTAAATGAATATTGCATATTTGCCAAATTTACGAGATCTGAAACGTCTAGAAAGAAATTATGAAATATATTTTACAGGGTTTCCCAGGTTAATTTGGCATCGCTTAATTCGTGTTTGGCATCGTTTCATCGGTGTTTGACATAATTAAAAGAAATTCATAATAAAATGGTAAATACAAATACAACATGCTTTATGACATTTTTATCAAGTCAAATTAGAAGTATTTTGTGATAGAATAACTATTTAAACGCTTGCGAAATTCCACCTACGAATACTTTGAATGATGAGAATAACTAAATTATTAACGTAAATGCAACTCCTGTTCCAGACACACCCAATAATCTGTATCCACTGTCCGCAATGTCAGAACATGAAACATATCAATATGCTGCGCAATGAATTCAGAAGGAATACGGGTATATCATTAGCAGCCTGAGGCATTCAACACTTTAAGCTTTTGAAATTTTATTCGTGCATTGATAATTACCTTACGTAAAAGTGGAATAACAAGTGCAATTCTGATCATGGACAATGTTTCATTCCACAAGCATACCGGTATAAGAGAAGAGATTCAGAGTAGCGGGTTTGAGTTGGGTTTCCTTCCACCATGTTCTCAATTCCTAAACCCCATTGAGAATTTATTTAGCAAGTGGAAGGAGTATGTAAAAAGGCGCAATCACACAAATGAAACCGATCTAATGTAAATAATTGAGAATGGAAGTGATTTGATCACAAGAGAGAATTGCGAAGGATACATGATACGATACCAAACACGGATGAAACGATGCCAAACAGTGATGAAACAATGTCAAACACGGATGAAACGATATCAAACACGGATGAAACAATGTCAAACACCGATGAAACAATACCAAACACGGATGAAACAATACCAAACACGGATGAAACAATACCAAACACCGATGAAACAATGTCAAACACCGATGAAACGATACCAAACACGGATGAAACGATGCCAAACACGGATGAAACGATATCAAACACGGATGAAACAATGTCAAACACCGATGAAACAATACCAAACACCGATGAAACGATACCAAACACGGATGAAACAATGTCAAACACGGAATAAACGATGCTAAACACGGATGAAACTATGTTAAACACCGATGAAACAATGTCAAACACCGATGAAACGATGCCAAATCGGCCTGGGAAACCATGTATTATAAATATAAAATGTGATATTTTCTCGATTTAAAAAATTAAAGAAAATCAGTTATTAATTGTATTTTATTTCTTATACAAATATATTTATTTATATTTATTTAAACTTGCTCAAATCAGTTGATAACGTATTTCATTCGTTCGTTTTAAAATAAATTTTGTAAGTGGGCCTAAATTTATAATAATGTCAGTGATATAATTGTAAATAATAGATTGCTTTGATTATTGGTTAATAAAATAAAAATGAAAATTAAGTAATTAGAAGACCTATTTAACCTATTTTTGAAATGCCATCGAGTATAAAATGAATAATGAACATTATTTACTCGTAGACAAGTTTGAGAAATATGACACGATTCACATGGCTTGAAAGCTGTATCAATAGTCTGGCTGGATTTGAATGTCATGTCTTTAGAAATGCTTCCGACAGTTTGCTTTCTATTTTTTATGTTGATTTTATTTTCATTTTCCAGTGTTCTCAACCAATCACCGGCTTGTTTGGATATGTTATCATTTGTGCCAGCTTCCTCAACTATGTTCTGATTGTTTTGATTTGCCTTCAAATTGTCCAATGTTAAATTTAAATTTTTATTGGCCTTTTTAGTTTGTCCAATCTAGAAAATTAACATTTCCAATCACCCAAAGTAGTAGGTAAATAATTTTTTACACATTTACGAATTGAAATAAAGGTGAGGACTGTGATAAGTTACAATTGTACGAGGAAATTAAATTTGACCAAAATATTTTTAACTGACGGAAAAGCAGAAAAAGAATATATAGTTCAGCGCTGGCGAGCCTATGTCACGCGAGACGATTTCATGTGGCACGCCAAATCTTTGAGATAAAACAAATTTGTGTAAATTTTAGTAGTATAAAATCATTGAAATCGCAATTTAACACTTCAGCATGATTTTATTGTGCAAATATTTTAGAAACCGTTAACTAGGAATCGAACAATAGGTCATTTTCAGATGGCAGAATATATATTTCTTATGATTAAATCTTTAAATTATTTTCTATAATTTTTTGTATATTCCGCATTTGTTTTAACAAGTAAAAATAAACAAGTTAAGATGCGCACGAATTTGATGACGCAGATATCTTGTTGACATTATTATTGATGAAAGATTTAATTTTTTTTGTAAATATTTAATAATTTTATAACGATTTATACTCTTATATTGTATATTGAGCTCTAATTATTTAATTAAATCGTCTTTCCAAAGAGGACCCAAAAAATGTTTTGTCTGCGGCGCCAAACTCCTCTATATATATATAAGCCCTTCTTTCAATCAACACTCTCTTCTCCCCCTTAAAAAAAATCTTGGGTAGGCCTACGCCACTGGTCTCATACCGTACAAAATATACAAGGTGTTCCATCAAAATTTCGAGAGTTACGAAGGGTTCCGTCACAGGAAAAGTTTGGGAAACCCTGGTCTAACTCAATTATTTGTAAAAATGGTTTATAATAAATAAAAATGTCATAATATTGTATTAAAATTCGGTTGGACCACTCTGATCCGAGTAATGTGTTTATGTCATTTTTACGGTGTTCTTGAGGGTTAAACAATTAATGAATGATAAAATAGGTTTTTGCTGCAAATTTAATTAACTATGAATTTTCCATTGTAAAATAATATTTTACAGTCTATTTCAGAATTTCAGAATGTTCAATGTGTGCTTCTGTTTTCTTCATATTTCCATTCCGTATAAATCCAATTTAAATAATATATGAAATATTAACTAAATGCTTCTTTATAAACATTAATTCCTACTAGAAATAACTTATATCATGAAAATATCATATTTTAGGGATAGATATATGTATTTCCTTGAAACTTTGGCAACAAATGAGCTAGGTGCCACAGTTAGAGTCGTCACGATGGAGTACAGACAATATGCCAAGTATTTGGCCCCATAAAAGGGGGTCCTAAGTGTGATATTCTAGGGAAACGCTTTAAAAGGTCAATATTCATCTGTTCTTGTTCATGCTACCAATTTGATTACAGCCATAAACTTCCTAATACAATATCCCTCTCAGTTCTGTGTATGGAGCGTTTATCCTTATAATAAAGATTGTTCCTTGTGATTAAAACCAATGTTATTATTGTAGTAGTTATTAATATTAAGTTAGTCACAAGTCACAAAACAAAGTAATACAATTGAATTCATCAGTTAAATAAATTATTTTTAAATATATAAATATCAAGTAATTTCAATGATTTATATATCTGATATTTCAGGAGTTTTGTGTTTTGATTTCATATTATCATACTACTTATACTTTATAAATACAAAATATTAAACCTTGAAAGTAAATTAACGTATATTTTTTTCAATATTATTTAAATAAAAACAAAACTTTACTTCTTGTTGGATATTGTCAATATATATAGAAAGTTGACATAATTTATTCCAATGTTTCTTCGACGTGAGTCCTAAACACGGAGACATCATTTTTGTCTTTGAATCACTTTTACAATTTGTATTGGAAGCCTTTTCTTTCGATACGATTTTTTCAATTGTTTCACAATGCAATTGAAGTAGCAAACAAACTCTATTTACATTTCAAATAAATAGAAAGAAAATAAATTCACTACCGATCAATAATTAGTTCCAAAAGTATTATGTGAGAAATTTGATTGTTTTCACTGTCATTGGGATTATATTTATAATTTGTTAAATATTCATCTATATTCAAGTCACATGCAAATTTGTCTGGAAATTTCCATGAAATAGAATTAATTCGACCAACTTTAAAAATTATATCTTTAATGCATGACTGAACATCACTTACATCATTTGATAAGCTTTGAAGGCAATACTCGCTACCCAATAAAAAAGACATTATTTACTATAGAAACCGTTTGAAATATTGAATTTTAATGAGGCAATATTTAAACAATTCTTTAGACCAAACAAAAATTAATTTTAGATCTACTTATTTCTTATGGTATAAAATATATAGTGGCTTGAAATCAACTAATCAAATATCAATTACAAGAGTAGATATTTATTGCTATTTATTTCAAATTTTCGGTTTTCATACATGTCTAATCTGTTATGCATTATAGTTTTTTTATATTGTTTTCTTTATAAATACTATATTTCAATATACTAGTGCAATGATTACGTTTAAGGCTGGCGGTATTCGGTTAAATTATGTGAAAAACCAAAAAAACTAATCGAATAAAATTTTAAGCAAACAAACTTTGAAGGTAAAACTTATTGAATGTCAAGGAAATTTGAGTGACATTGAAACCGTGTCAAAAATCACTTAGAAATTTTAAATAAAAGAAAAAAAGATTTTTAGTAACTGAAATCATTTAATCAATTCTTAATAAGAAAAAGTAAGTAATTAATTATATTTATTATCCAGAAAATAAATATATTCCTCAAAAGTTAGACATGAATCGGAAGAAAAAGTGGACATCAGTACCGCACATAACGACTTGCTAAGGAAAAAAGTGAGAAAAAACATTACTTTGGTTTACAAAACTGACTTAAAACGAGCAACTCAAAATCTGAAAGTGACAATGACAATGTGTATACATAAAGTTCAAAGGATGGGTTGGATGGTGGAAATAATGCCTACGACACGGAAGTGGAAGCTAATGCCCTGGCTACGGAAGTATAAGCTAAAGATTGTACTTTAAAAAGAACTAAAATTGTGGAAAATACAGAACAAGACTTGTTTGAAAAAAACGAAATTGATGTGAGCAATGATAATAAGTCTGAATATGAAAATGTAAATTTAAATGATCCAACAACAAGGAATTTAAATTATAAAAATACCAGATCTTTTCTAGTTCAACATGGTCAAGAACATGTAGAGTTAAGGAAGTATCCTGTCACAAATGACCGCTTCTTTAATAATTCCTGGAAATTTAGAAATGAGGATATTAAAAGAAATAGAAGAAATGGTTATTTTATTGCAAAATAAATGCAGTATATTGTTTTCCTTGCCTCTTATTTGTATTCGGTGCACATAACATTCTATTTTATCAGTCCTATGGATTTGTGGACTGGATACATCTAAACCCACAAATTCAAGATCACGAGAATTCATGGCAGCACATAAACAATTTTACGAAATGGAAATTATTAGAAAAGAGGCTTGAAAAGTTGGACTAATTTGACGACGCTGAAAAACGAAATTTTGAAATGGCGCCATACATTGACTATATTATGTATATTGTTTTGTGCTAAAAACAACCTAGTATATTTTGGAATCTGATAAAATTTGTGAGTCAGTTTGAAATTGAATTTAAAAATCCCATTGAATCGCATATTAAAAATGTCATTTGTCGCCAACAATCCAGAATGAATTTTTTAATTTGTTATCAGCGAAAGTACAAAATAAAATAATAAAAGAAATTCAAGAACCTAAATATTATAGTATAATATTTGAAAGCACTCCGGATGTATCGGAAAGACCAATTAGTTGAAATTATTCGGAAAGTGAAATTGTCAAATAAAACATATATGATTGAAGATAGGTTCGTTGGTTACATAAACACAACAGAAAAAACAGGAGAAGGAATTGCTTTGGAAATTAAAGCAGCATTAATTCAAAATGGTTTATCATTTGAATATGTACGTGGTCAAGGCTACGATAATGAGGCCAACATGGCAGAGGAAGTTCAAGGAAGTTCAAGTCATACTTCCAAAAGAGAATTCACTTGCTCGGTATATTCCGTGTTGTGCACATAGTCTTAATTTGGTAGCTGTGCACGCATCCAGCATTGATGCAGATGTTGTGATATTTTTAGGAACTATACTGGCATTGTATAATTTTTTCTCCTCTTCAACTACTAGTTGGGGGAAAATATTCTCAGTCACTGAAATCAACCTAAAAAAGCATATGGACACAAGATGGTGTTTTAAAGCAAATGCTGTAAGTGCCGTATATTAGCAACTGTAGCAATTTATTTTAGTATTAATTGAAATGAAGGATAATCACTTACTTGGTGAGGTATTTTCTTTTGCTAAATCATTGCACCATCAAATCAATAGTTACAAGGTCATCGCGTTTTAAACTATTTAGAATTTGATATTGGAAAAAATAAACAAAGTCAATTTAGCACTACAAAAAAGACCAGGATATTTATCGATCGTCGTTGTTAATAGAAAGACTTGTAAATGACTTTGAAGATCTGAGAACTAACAAAATTTATAACATTTTTGCCAAAATTGAAAAACATGTATTAAAATGAAAATCGAACCATATCAAAAAAGGAAAGAAAAACGAAACCGAATTCCAGAAGAACATACTAAAGATGAAGGACATAACTTGGATACATTGAAAAAAAATATAGCAGAAGATTTTAATTTCCTGACTGGCAAAGCGTTTCAGTCTTTTGCAATGGAGGATTTAGATTCTAAATTTTAGAATCTAAAGCTGGTCTATTATCAGTCAAATATCCTGAAATAAATAAAGAGCAATTTATAATTGAAATAAAATGTTTTAAACACCAAATGATTGAATTATTGCAAAACAAAAAACCCGACTACATGTTTCATTTCAATCTTTTAAATGTCCTCAATACATGGGAATTACAAGAAACTTGCCCAAATATCGAACGAGCTCTGAAAAAATTTCTTTCAATGCCAATCACAGTAGCCAGCGCTGAAAGAAGTGTCAGCAAAATAAAAATTAATAAAAAATACTTGAGATCCACGTCAGGCTAACAACGTACATCATCTATAGCCCTTCTTTCCATCGAACGTGGACTTACCAGTCAAATAAACTTCAATGAAATAATCACTAATTTTGCAAACATTAAAGCAAGAAAAGTTAAGTTTTGAGCGTTTGATATAGAACTAGGAGTGTATCAGTGTAGTGTTACTTAAATTTGCTTGTAATTGTGAATTAATTGTAAATTAATGAGAGTCCCTAAGGAAATAATTAATAAAACTAGAATTAATTAAAAAAATTAACTAGCTAATAGAAAACCCGAGCCATGTGAGAGAACCAGAGTGGTCAATCAAATTAGGTAGAAGCAATCGAATAAGCTGACGATTAATTAGATTGGGCCAAACTATCAAAAAATGAATAAACCAATTCGATCGGTAAGAGGAAGCCCAGAGAAAAGTATCAAAAATAATTGGATAAGGAGATAATAAAATTACGAGACAGGTATGAAAGTGACCGACAACTAAACAGAATCGCCAGTAGGTCGTGAAAGAAAAGTGATAATAAAGTGAAAAGGAACAAAAGTGAATTTAACTTAGTGCTAACCAAATCGTTTTGAATCCAACATACTAGAAAAGACATCTATTGAAGATTAATCCCTGTGCAAGATTCAGGTTGAAATTGAAAAGTGTACAGAGTAAAACGAGTTATTTAAAGTTATATAAAATGAGATTGTTTCAATAAAATGTGTAATAAAAGAAAGTGATAATTTAGATTAAATACTATTGTGTTGGGTTGTTCTATTTGCTTACTAAAAGGACACCAAGGAGCCAGACAGTGATATAGACTTGCACAAAATACTCAACAATTTAAACGATTTTTCTCAAATTTTAGACATTTTCTATTTCATTTTAATCCTTTTTTGTACATTATTGTCTTTTGTTGTTTTCATCTTTAATATGCCTTATATTTAACTTGTTTTAACTGATTTTGCCCAACATTTTTTGCATTTCTACGATTTCCTACTTTTGTGACATTACGAGAGACGATAAAACAAGATCAGAACCGTTATAACTACGGTGAAAATATTTGTTTGAGAAAATAAAGGACATCGAGGAAAAATAAAAAAACCTTATATAATTCATAATATTTATTACGATAATAACAATGAAATAAAGACATATAGTCGTTCTAAATATAATTTTTACTGGGGTCACAAAATAATGCAATTGGTCACTACCATTCCTCATTAATCCATGCAAGTTATACTAGAATTTAAAATATATATAGTTAGTTAAATTAAACATACTATTGGAATATTAGAAAATAATAACTTTTAAATTGAATAAACGAGAAACATTAAAATAAACACTGAAGAGTTGACTAGTTAGACTATGATAAATAGAATAAAAATATGACAATAGAATAAAAGTTGTTTAAAATGTTGAATTATTAATATTGATTACTCGGTGGTATATTTCCAATTTAAAAATGATAAATATAATTTTCTTATTATTAATCAAAGTAGAAAATATTTGTTTTATAAAATTGGTTTATTGAATATTTCAGATCGAAAATTATTTATGTAAAAATGATTTAGACAGGTTTAAATCTTATAACTGCTACGTTGCAGATATACCAACTTCTTACATTGGTTTTGTGAATGTATCCAATAACGGTTTGTTTTGCGATAGATGGGATCATTATTTCAAATCACTTGATTTGTTTCTTCGGTACAATGATAACGGACAACATAATTATTGCCGAAATTACTTTTCATTAAAATCAGCTCACTGCCATTCTGCAATCGGAATATTGTTATGTGATATTCCTCTATGTGGTGAGAATTTTTTTCATTTCTAAAATAAAATAAAATTAATCAAATTTATATTAAATACTTTGAAGTTATGATGAGAGACCAAAATATGATGAAGGAAAATAAATTACTCGATTATAAACTACTCACAAATACTTTTATTGATAGCGACCGGGACTTATAATAATTACTTATTCGACATCAAATAAAATATAGTTCCAAAATATATTTAACCAATTTAAGAATACGGCGTTAAATGCAAATCTTTATTTAATAAAATTCAACAATCGAATCACTATTTTTAATGATTCGCTATTGCATAAAATGTATCATTCTTAATTATTATTACCTTTCTATTATTTAATTAAGGTTGCCAGTTATCCGTGTTTGAACGGGACAGTAAGTAATTAATTTGTTTATTTAATAAGGATCAACTATATCTGATATTTAATAAATTATGGCTAAGAAATGAATGATGTATGAAATACAGTTACAGTACAGATTGACAGAAATATATAATTGGGTTACGATGGAAATGATAAATACAACAGCAAAACAAATACAACTCAACACAAGAACTCTAAAAAAACATTCAAGTCAAATTAACTTTGAAATGAGAGAAAACCTCTATTAAGATTTTATTTTGACTATAATTATTGCAACCCAAAGACAGACTGTAATTTTATCTAACCATTAAAACAGTATCATTGCGAAATATAGATGGCAGTATAAATACAATCTGCGCCATTAACATAAGTTCAATAACTTCAATTGTAGTGGACAAAATGGACACATTTCGAGAGGACGTAGCTCGACAAATCAATGGTACGAAAATACCGTCGAATGGAAGCTTCATGGTTCCGATCTGAACATGTGCGCAAATTAAATCAAAGGATCGAGTCCAATGAGAAGTCTCGGGTCGACGATCAGGAGATCATTTCTGATCTCAAGATCACTACCCGAGACCAAGCTATAAAAATTCTAGAAATGCGAGCTGGAGCCAACATAGATACTGAAGTGGGTAGAGATACTTACTCTGAGAACGAGCTCTTCTCGACGATCGCGGTACTGTTCTCGAGAATATCAACTGTTCCCCCAAAATCGACAAAAGGCCATATAAACCGAGACCAGGAAAATTAGAAAGAAAGCGCTTCTGGAAGCTGAAATTCATCACCAAGGAAGCTCCGAAAAAAGGAACTATTTTGTTTTATTTGTTTTTTAAGTCGTCGAATTAAAGATAACAATAAATAAAAATTCTAAACAATTCGTTGAATTTTCCTTTCACCTAGAAGCCAGGAGATTTATTGTACTAGAGTAAATAAAATAAACAATGAAATGGAGTCCATCGTAAAACTAATAATCAATATAAAAATCTACACCTTTTTGCATTTAATAATAATTAATAAAATATGCTAACATAATCGCAATAATTCGACAGAAGCCCTTTATTAAGTTATCTCGAATTTTTATTAACTCTGAAAGTTTTTTGAGGAGAGATTCTGAGGGGATAGTACGAAGTAAATAGTACCAATTAGGAGATTCAGAGAAATCTAAAATGGTAAGGGAACAAGAGAAAATGATGCGCAATACCTTCTACTGTAGCCAATGAATCCAGAGGCTCGTCGGATCATTAGCAGTTCATATGGTAGAGCTCACCTTTTGACGACAACCACCCAATAAATTAAAGGAACCAACGTCGCTTGTGACGGGCATTTAGTGGTCGAATAAAATAATTATGATCAGTTACTAGGGTAAGGTGGAACATAGTGATAGTATCGAATGAGCAAACATACGAAAGTGAAAGATTCTCCCCACAAGTAAACCACCAAATATATAGATTATTTTAATTATTTGAATGCGAGTTAAAATAACTTCACATAAAGCATAACACATCGATGCTATTATCGTGGAAATTTGGTCAGACGCTGAAAATGTTCTTTCAACTCTACATCCAACTCTTTTCTTATGATTGTGGCCATATCTGTAGATGTTTTCATAAGCCTTGTATTTATCAATTGCCATTTTCATTTACTGTTATAAGGTAAAGCTTTCAATTGTGTTCAATTCCATTCATTCGTCCGATGTATCAGATAAACTGTGTTGATTTATTCAATTTTGAAGGAGTAAGACACTCGACTATGTTCACTATTAATTGAATAAATTTTGCCTTAGACAATTGCTCAAATTTTAATTTATAGTTATCCTTGAGTTATTCTTGCATTTGGTTTGCTCTTTATGTAAATATTGAAAAAGACTTGAATAATAGATAACCCAGTTTTAAACTCGTTACTAAGTTATCCTGAAACCAAGTTGTTAATCATAAGCACAAAAGTGGCGTCTGCAGAAGGAAACGTAGCATCACATCGACACAATGATTCGATTAATAATTTCGTTGTAATGTTTTAACCCTAACTAAATGGTGTCTAACTCTATCTCATCAAAAACAATTTTTCAACTGGCAGAAATGTTTAAGAATAAAAAACAAACTATTCCATCTGGCTTTTGTATCGAGGATTATTGACAGCTCTTTACATAATTCTGATATAACATATTTTTCCAATGTATTACCATTTTTTGTGGGAGAACGTAGAAACAGCTTAACAACTTTTTCACCTTATGTATAAGTGTACGTAATTCTCCATCTAGTTCCAAGGAATCGCAATCGGACGAGACGGATATATGTAACCCATTGTCTAGATTTTCTTCAGAAAATGAAGATTCATTGTCGCTAGTTTTTATGTGTTCATTTTCTGATTGGATATCACTTTTATAATTTCTTTTATTATACAGAACCTCACGCACTGCTAATTACATTCCATATGCATTACAATGATGATGGCTTTGAATTAATCGTCCTACTTTTTGCATTACACTAGCTCCATCTGTTGTAATGCTCACAATATCTTCACAACATCTTTAGTTTTGTACAGCTTTCAGCTAGAAAAAATCCTCGGATTAACATGCACAAGAAAAACGCCGGTTTTTTTTACCGAAGTCCATTCATCGAACGTTAGGCTATATTTGCCTTGTAGCTTACACAATTCTAATTATTTTATTACATTAGCTCGAATATACTCACCGTATTTTAAAACAATTGTGAGTATGGTGTTGGATGATTTTGTAACATTCAAATTGTGAGCGCCTAACGATTTCTTTTATTTTACCTTTGCGGTCCGTAAAAATGTTACCCACCAGGTCTACAATTGTTTTAATGATTTTTTTGTATATATGATTTTCTTGAACTAAATTGGGGTTTTTTTAATAAAATGTATTTTTTGGAATTAAAATTTTATTTTATGACAATCATTGTTAGGAGAGAATTTTTTTGTTTTTGTCAATTTTTCTATAGTAAATTAACGCTATATAGTTTTATAAAATTTTCAGGCACGTAACACGTGAATATTAAGACTACGATTCATATTGCATTGTAATAAACGAAAAAAAATCATATAACAGTACATTATAATCATACCAATATTAATAATCATTCAAAAAGACTCGACATAGGACCTGCGTGGAAAAAGTCGATGTCTAGTCAGACTCAACATAGGACCGCAAAGGGTTAACAATCATAAAATCTATTTTGAACCGTGTTAAAAATTTTTTGCACGTTAAAAAGTTTACAATGACTCATTGACTATGCCAGGGGCTGGGAACCTGCGGCCTCCGGAGCCTTATCGAAATAAATCTTAATTTATATAAAAAACCTTGAATTTTGAGAATTTACAAATAGAAATAATTGTAATTACTGAACTGTATATATACCGTACTGTACAAGCATCCGGCCGAGTACAAAGAACGAAATATAAAAGTAATCATTCACACCCATAAATACAAAACGTATGTAGACGAATAAATAAGATTTGTGAAATGATGACTTATTTGCATCAATTTTTCGATTCATAAATAATAAACATTTTCCAGAATATTTCATACAGCTGCATTTTTCAAATCTGGAGACTGATTATAAAAATTGTTTTAATTACTAACTGTATATAAACAATAGATTTAAAATGAAATTAATTAATGTTAAAATACTTTTTGACTGCGGCCCCATTTGGTAGTGACAAATTTCAATGTGGCCTAAGGAAATAAAAAGGTTCCCCAACCCTGGTCTATGTTATATCTCACTGGATCAACCAACTCATTCTTTGCAATATATACTATCTTCAAATATCAGCATATTTGGAAAAGATATTATGTTGGCTGTTTCAATATTAAATTTTTAATTTTGATTAACATTTTTATTAAATTATTTTGAATTAATTTATATTCCAACAATTATATAACGTTAAATTATATTCCATTCCATTATATATAATTCTTACAGTCAATTTAGTAGGAGTTTTAGCATTCGATTTGACGTTATCAGATAAAAAAATTCCAACCCTGGATTTTAATCCTGTAAAGTTTTTCGACAATGATATGAATACATGCATTGAGAATACTTATGTATACACAATAGATTTATTGTCCAGCACAAAAGTTGAAAGTGTTCATTTGTATTATAATGTAAAATCTCTAGACAGTAATACGTTGAATTATATTCAATTTCTAAAATCTTTACACGATCCTGATCCGGAATATTGTCGAATAGATAAAACCATTCAATACGCCAACATATCATGTCTCAAGGAAGGTCGTTATATAAAAATATCCACCTTAACACTCATAGGTATATGTGAAATTCAAGTCTACGGTAAATTATTATAATTTTTTTATTTTGAAATAATAATTAATAATAAATTTCATATTTTTCAAATAATTAATTTAATTATTATTTGTCTTAATTAATAATTATAGAAGTGTAAGTTAAATTGATCATATCTATAAATAATTAAAATAAGTGGATAGACGTGTGTTAAACCTGTTCGCGTGGAATAAAAAATATAAAAAATTAATAAATCTATATTATAAAACCATACAGACACTTTTATGTTACATGAAATATAGAAATTGAAGTGGTGAAATTAAATTTTAAAAAATGAGTTGTCAAGAAAGTAAAGACAAAATAGTAGACTGAAAAAAGACAGTGCCGAAAATTCGTGAGTATCAACAAACATCAATATATTACTGATTTATAGTCTTCAAGCTCACTTTTTAATAAATTTA